>AWWV01015714.1:0-63642 GCA_001974805.1 Corchorus capsularis | reverse complement strand
GGATTGCTAAACACTGCCCCCTTTTTGCTAAATATTATTCCTTTTTACACTTTTGCCCTTTGTTCATATTTTGAACTTTCTAACAACTTTTTCAAACTCTCAACCTTCAAACCCTTAACTTCAATTATAACAACTTCTTCAAACTCCATTTCTAACAAATCTCCAAATTCATTTTCCTAAATACTAATTAATAATAAACTAATTAGATACTAATTAAACATAAATTAATAAACTAAGTAATTTTAATTAACTAATTAAAGCTAATCATAAACTAATTAATATTAAAAAAATTTAAAAAAAAAGAAAGAAAATGGCCGAGCCGCCCAGCTAGGGCGGCCTTGCCCATGGCTAGCCGCCCAACTTGGGCGGCTCGGTCATTTTCTTTTTTTTTTTAATTTTTTTAAATTTTTTAAAAAATTTTTTACATCAACCCATGTTATCGTCCATTTCCGGAGTTCTCGATTTGTTTCACGTTAGTAAATTAGCTTGGAGATTTCAGAGGATTTGAAATATTACAAAATGGAACAAAGGACAAATGTATCAAAAATTATAAAAAAGAGGGACGGTATTTAGCAAAAGGGGGGACGGTAAATAGCAAACCCCAGCCAAAAAGGTGGTAAAATAGCCATTGACCTACCCAGTAGCAAGGGTGGGAAGTTATCAAATCATATCATCGTAGTAGTAAACTAAAAATGGAGAATCCATTAACCAAGACTTCGGGTAAAAAAATTAACCAATACAAGTTTTTTTTTTTTTTAACCAAGACAAGATTTACTAGAGGTCACGGGGAATACAAATTTGCAATTGATAAAGCCTAAAAGACAAAATTACAATTCAATTTTTTCAATAATTTAAATAATGGACTAATATGTTGGGGTTGGATCAAGTGGTAAGTGGTTTGTTCCAGCTTAAATAGGTCTCGGGTACACAACTGCTCCCCATTAGTAGACTCATCCACAAAACCCATGTGCGCGGTCAGGAAATGGGGCTAATTCAATTCAAGGAAAAACATTTCAATTTAGACTTAATTTAGGTTGAACATTTTAATATGGTTGATTGAGAGCAAAACTTTTCAAAACCGATTCAATTCAGAGTAATTCGTCAAAGGGTTTTGCTACACGCCCCTCCATTTTATCACACACAATGTTTCCTCATGATGTGTCTATCATACGTCAAGCCACATGTCATCATTTTATTGGTTCCAATACACCATTTATAAATTTTAATTTTTCTAACCCTTAAAATAAAATTTTAACTTTAATTTGGGCTAAACTTAGTGAATTAATTATATATTTTATTTCTAAAACCCTATAACAATATTATTAATTATGGAATTTACCCTTAAAATGAAAATAAAATTTTAATTTGGGGCTAAACTTAGTGAAATTAGTTTTGTATTTTATTTCTAAAACCCTATAACAATAAATTATTAATTTTGAAATTTACCCTTAAAATAAAAATTAAATTTTAATTTGGGGCTAAACTTAGTGAAATTAAGGCTAAACTTAATAAAAAAATAAAAAAAGAAAAAAAAAGAAAGAGAGAAGACACATGATCTAATGTGTGATGGACACATCAGGAGGGAGCATTGTGTGTGGCAAAATGGAGGGGCAAGAAGTATTATTCTTCGTCAAATAGGAGCATAACTTTTTTCGTGGGGTTAATTAGAATTTGAGACAAAAGATTGTGTCCATATTTGACCGATTATTCCGAATTGAACCGGTTTTGGAACATTTTTCTATCAATCAATTAAATTAAAAGATTCTATCTCAAATTAAGCTCACTCCTTCTATTCCAATTTATTTGTCACTTTAGCTCAATACACACATATTAAGAAAGTATTAAAAGTTGATAAATTTCAAAGAAAATAAATCCCTTAATATATTGTCCTCAACCAATTAATACTCTAATACATGCTTTGAATGACATTCTCTCTCCATCTCTAAGAAGGGTAATAAGAGTAAAAATAGAATTAATGTTTTCTTGAAATTCTTAAGTGACAAATAATTTAAAATAAAAATTCCATTCTAAAGTGACAGATAAATTGAAATGTAGGAAGTGAACTGAATCGTTTTCTCATGGATTGGGAGACTAAAACTCATCATTGAACTCAAAAGTCGTTATTCTTCTAAAACTTTTAGAATACTCCAACAAATTTATAAACATGCAAAAGATTACTATTTCTGTATTTCATCCATTGCCATGGTAGCTTTTGGTCTACACGCAATTAGAAAAACATACATATTGCAATAATTAAACAACTAAGACTTAATTTGACATTGTGTTTGGAGATAAAAAGTTGTTTTTCACTTCAAACCCAATACCAAATAAATCTTGGTTTGTATCAAAATCTGATTTTAATCGCAAAAGTCAAGTTAACCTGAAATTCTTAGGTGATTTTGCATTTCAAAAGTGTTTTTGGACATTAAATAACTAAAATCTTCTAATTATTTTTTTCTTTCCTATTTAACTAATATATCCTTTTTAGACATTTTACCCTTCTATTGCATTTTTTCACAACATCACCAAACATTAGTTACATTTTGCTACTGCAACTTCAAAAATCACTTTTCAAAAGCACTTCCTCCAAGCCAAGTTTTTTTAAACCGCAACCTCTCTGGAACTTTGGGAAGAGTGGCGTGCCAATCAATCTGTAGCAAAATTGACAAAGTCAAGAATTAAGTGTAACTTGAATGAATAGAATAAGGATCAGACGATTTGCTGAACCTGGTTTAAAGTCATCAAGATGGTTTTAATTAGTTAACCCAGATTTCAGACTAATTATCAGGTAAAACAAGTTTGTAGGAGTTGAAATGAAATGGAGAAATATTGTGTTGATATCGAAATCGGTTACAATCAACTGAAATTGATGAGCAAATAAGATTGACAAGAAAAGATTAAAACGTAGACAATAGTCTAAATTGAGAGACAAGTATTGTAGACAAGAGTATAAGCAGATGTGCTTAAGTTTTACACTAGGCAGGTTTGTGTATAGAGTTGTGTGTGTCGAGCATTGGTGAAACTTCTTCCTTTTATGGTCTTACCACCGTCAATCTGAATCCACAAGCTAAGGAATCACCATATTAATCTTCCAAGATAGCAATCACAATACCAACCTTCAATTATCATGATGACAAATTGATATTGTCTTCAACGTCAACTCCAAATTTATTTTGATTTCCCTACCATTTAAGAATATCAATATCAATTTCAATCATGTACATTGTGATCAATCAACTAGTCAACTTCTCCATATAAATTCTTGATCTTTTCCACTTGACACGGTTTTGACCATTTTCCATTTAAATTGTGCTGATGGAGTTTTATATTAGTACCTTGCTTGCTTCGATTTGGGTTATTGGCCTTAATTGGAAACTAAGGCCAACTTGATGGACACCATCGACCTAAACAACTTCAAGCCGATGAAATAATTGCTTCTTACCATCGGTATCAGTACTCGCTTCCTTGTCCAGATGGTATTAACATTTTCCTTGGCATACCGTCGGTGAAAGAAAAGCCAATTTTGGCAAAGTCGGTAAGCCATAATTTGGCTTTAAATTGAAACAAAACCATGATTAATTTGGAAATCAAAACCGGCTTTGAATTGGAAACCAAATTAATCAATTTGGCAACCAAAGTACCAACACCGTCAAGACCTATATAGGAAACTAAGGCTAATTTGACCTAAGATAGACCATACTGTCGAGACTAGCAAATTGGTCCCCATGGTGTAAACAAAATTTTTATTAATTTAAAAATTAAAGATTAACCTTCTTCCATAATTTAATTACAAGTCAACTTGCAAGTAATTTCCCAAGTGGTTTGGGTTTTGGGGCTTAAAAGAAGGCTTTTCCGAATCAAAATAGGTTTAGGGATGGTCTATGTTTAATCAATTTTGGACCTTAAGATTAAATCCTAGCCATCTAAATTTAATCACATAGACCATAATTCCCTATTTAGCCAAGGTGTAAATTAGGGTATAAACACCCTGAATACCAAACTAGGCGTTTAATTATTATTATAGATGAGATCATTTTTTTATAAATTAAATAGTTTATGAATTTTTTTCTCAAACGATCCAATCCAACACGAAATCACAAATATAAACCATGTCAACTACTTTGAGACTTGAACACAAGGCCACATGGTCCAGGGACCATGAACATGTACACATACCAGTTGAGTTATGATTATGAGTTTGCTGGCTAATAATCGTCATGGTCTTATTTTGGCAAAGGCTCGTAATATAATAAACCTGATTTTTGAGCTCGATGTGAATGTAGTTGCTCAGTTTCTGTGAAGTAGTCTGATTGATTCGCATCCTTGCCATATTCTTATAAGTGATTGTTTGAAGTTGCTATAAGTGAATTGGATCGTTGATGGTAGACACATTTTCTGAGAAGATAATCACTGTGCAGATGGACTTGCGAAATTAGCTGATTCATGAAGTTAGCTATTATAATGACCGCACTCCTCTCCTGCCTCTTCTCCGGAGGAATTAAATGAGACAAAGCCCGAATTTTGATCGTGCTAGACCGTTAAAAATTACCCTCTCCCATTCAAAATAAGTGCAACACTAGAAATATTACATAAACCAAGACAATGATTAATTAGTTTTAAATTTAGTAAAAAATCACTTAAAATGGCATTCTTACCCTTCAAAAAATTTTATAAACAATTAGATAAAATTCTTCTCTCCCTTTCCAACTTTCCAAGATAATTAAAGATTCAACTACCTAACCAACACAAGTAGGGATATATATGGACAAAAATTACAAATTACATTGGTTTTACAAAGGGGATTACTAAATACCGCCTCCTTTTACTAGGTACCGCCCCCCCTTCGGACTATTTTGTCATTTTCTTCAAATTTCAAAATTTTCAATTCTCTCAAATTCTCTCAACCTTCAAATTTTCAAATCTCAATATTGACAAATCCATATTCATATCCATTTAAATTAAATGAATTATACAATACTTATTAAAGGACAAAAGAAAATTAAAGGAAATTTTTTTAAAAAAAACCCTTTAAAGATGAAGAAAAAAAACCCAGAAAAAGGACTGGTCGCGACGCGGGTCGCGACTAGCCATGGTGCGGGTCGCGCGTGACCCGCGATCGCGCGCGATTCTCACCACGGCGAGTCGCAATCCGCATGCGATCCAGCCATGGGCGGGTCGCGACCAGATCGCGACCCACCATGGTGCGGGTCGCGACCAGATTGCGACCCATACCATGGCTGGTCGCGATCCGCGTGCGACCCAGCCGTGGGCGGGTCGCGACCAGCCATTTTCTGGTTTTTTTTTTCTTCTTCATCTTTAAAGGGTTTTTTTTAAGATTTTCCTTTAATTTCCTTTTATCCTTCAATAAGTATTGGACAATTTATTTAATTTAAATGGGTATGAATATCTTAATATTAGCAAGATGACTTTAATCTTTGATTAATGATAAATAGATTTTTTTTTTACTTTTTTTTAAAATAAACATATTTGCAATTCGATAAATCTTTGTTCATGAGTTTTGATGTTGTTTTACTTGAATGATTGAGATTTGAAAGTTTGAAGGTTGACATAATTTGAGAGAATTGAAAAATTTTAAGTTTGATGGAAAATAAAGCAAAGGGCAAAATAGTCTAAAGGGGGCGGTAGCTAGTAAAAGGGGGCGGTATTTAGTAATTCACTTTTACAAATGTTATACTTAATATGAATTACTGCAAATCTTAAAATGTTGCACTTATTTTGAATGAGAGGGAGTAATTTAAAGGTTATGCTATCGTGTTCCAATTTGAAGACTTTTGCACTAATCCTCTACTTCGGCCCTAAAAAAATCCTACTTGTTTGTAATTTATTCCTAGATTTAGTGCTAAATCTAAGATTTAATTATAATGAGAATTAAAATAAGGAAGGAAATCATACTTGTTTGTAACTTATTCCTAAATTTAATGCTAAATTTTAAGATTTTAATCTTAATAAGAAAATTAAAATAAAGAAAGGAATTAATTAGGGTTGGAAGGTACGTGGTTATTTGTTTTGGCAACGAAAAAACGTACGCGGTTATCCCCTCAAGGCAACCGTCAACTCAAGGAAGTTGTGCAGACTAGAGTAGCCTAAAGCCTAAAAGCCTATAGGCTATAACTATGATGGGATATGGGCAGATCATTCTCGAATCTCACTAATTAGCATTTCACTTGCTGCATTTTTTCTCTTTCATTTCAACTTGTCCACTCTCCCAGTCCAAGACAGCAGCTTTACCCTTTCTATTTTCAGTCCTGAAGAAAAGAAATCATGTCTTCCTCCTCCTCCTCTACCCAAAAAATTTCGATTGCAGCAAGGAAAAACATGTGCCGCTTACCCCAGGAGGTTCTGGTCAAGATCCTTAAGCGTTATGACGATGCGAAGCTCCTCCTCCGCATTTCCTTGGTCTCCAAGCAATTCGCTTCTGTTGTTTCAGACACCCACTCTCTCACTCTTAATTCTGAGGCCCCCCCTCGTAACTTACCTCCCGATCAGTTGGATGAAATCATTGTTGGCTTGTTGAACCGCTTCAAGAACCTGCAACATCTCCGCATCGTTTTCTACATCGACCCAGTCTTCCACACTCAAGACCCATTCCTCAAATGCCAGGTTTTAGTCGGTCCTGAGTTTCAACTTGGCTACCTTCTCCTCGCCACTCCCCACGATCCAACCCTCACCGGTCGTTTGCCGGAATCTAAATGGTCAAGGGATTTCGGTGGTGTTTGGGATGAATCCTTGCCTCATGAGGAGAGAAGGGAGATCAAGGATAAAAAGAACGAAACGATTCTCGGAATTTTACAGTCCTATTTAGGGGTTCCTCTGGTTTACTCCAAGATTATGCATCGTGTTGTTTCCAACAATTACAACACTAAGCTTTTGAAGAGTTTGACTTTCTCTGATCAAATCAATCGCTGGATGGTTTGCATGGGAGAGGAAGAGATTGAAAGGTCATCTAAGAAGCCTCTGTCATTCCCGGAAACGGTGGATTTAGAGTTAGTGGAGATTAATCTGTGGGAGGCGCCGCTGATGAAATTGCCAGCGCTTGGTTGTGCGTTGAGGGATGTCAGGTTTTTTGAGGTTAAGCCATTTTCCAACCCAACCATCCCACAGCAGACTAATGCTCTGGAGAAATGCGTTTGGAGCAATTCTGATGCTGATTGGACCATTTTCGGAGAAGCTAGAATGGAGATCATGTTCAACTATGATCGAAGCAAGAAAATGTCTACCATTCTGACTCCCAGTGATATTCTGTTTGCACGCTTTAACCCTCTGTTGGGCCAACTCTACCTGGAGGACTGAGGTTGAGTTCCAGTATGATCCGAAACTATATATATATATATATATATATATATATATTTTCAAGGTAATTTAACAGTATATATCATAAACAGAGATTTTATATATTGAATACTTGAGTAGGATAGTGTTGTTTGTTGTTTGCAGTAATTTGGTTGCTCTTGCGTTTAATAAGTACCCAATATACTTAACTGCTCTTATCTTCATCATTTCGTGCTCTTTCTGTTGTTGTTGCCTGTTTATTGCTTTAAATGTTGTTCAAGGAATGGTTAAGTTCCAATTTCCCAACAAGGGTATGGATTGAGGGTTTCTTTAATTTTCCTCTACCTATATTGTTTTCATTGTGTTTTATGTAACTGCAAATTTAATAATTTATGTTTGTTTTGATGGTTTACTTGACATCTCTGTATACTCTGTATTAAATTGAATGCTTAGACGATGAACAAGTTAAGGAGTTGTTATTTGTTTGCATCATATTGTTGGTAGAAGCAAAATTTTATTCTTTAAGGTTGATCATGGTTTGGAACTACTTTCAGATTGATGAAATTATTTATGTATATTCTAGAAGGGTTGAACTTGAAAAATGAGTTTGGATTCTTTATCTATCATAATGCAATTGTGAAAATCAGAGTTTACTTACATAGATCCATTGTGCCCCATGGAAGGTAAAATCTTTTTTTCTTTTTGCATATTGACTATTAATTAAATTAGGATTCTTGGGGCTGTCTGATGACTGAAGCAGAATGTGATTCTCCATCTTGTAATATGCAATACCATCTTCTTCGTATCTTATTTCATATTAAATCAGTAGGTTTATCAATTGATGTTCCATGAATTACATGTGTTTTGTTTTCCATTTCATTTATAAAAATAATGTGGGTGCTTAACTGCCTTTGCAGGAACTAAGCTAAGGATATGGCTTAAGCTAAGCAGGGAAGAATTTTGGCTACAAGTTGTCTAAGTCTAACTTTTTGTTTTGCTGCAATGTTTTTTTTTTTTTTTTTTTTTTTGCTACTCTGTTTTGCTGCAATGTGTTAAGCTTTATGTTGCAGTCCCTGAATATATTTCCATGTGTAATTGATGTTAAAACTTGAAGACATATTATGGGAATACTAGTTGTAATTCCCTGAATATATTTCCTTGTGTAATTGATGTTAAAACTTGAAGACATATTATGGGAATGCTAGTTGTAATTAGTATTGTAGCTTACCCTCTGTTGGCATACTTTTGGTAATTTAATGTTAGGTGCAGATAAGATAACTACTTAAATATAGTTTAAATTTCGTATCTTTCTGCCTTGGAAAAAAAGGGAGTTCATGTAGAAATTTGAATGGTTACAATGGACAACAAGGTTAAATTTTCAAGCAACGGGACCTTGCAATCTGATATTCTTGCTTTTATTTTTTTGGTGAAAAGGAACAAGTAGAGCATAAAATTTATTTCGTCTGAAATAAAATTAATTTAGGACCAATGCATCTTAAATTAGTATTAAATTAAATGGTATATATGAAATGATTTTTTTTTTTTACAAAAAAAGTGTGTTAAGGGTATATGAGTAGTTATATATTTATGAAGTACATAAATTAATGTCTTTATTTTCCTCAAAGTAGAGGTCACTAAAATTTTTCCATGCCTATTTACCTTGAAGGAAAATTTTCTTCATTCATTTGAATTATTTTGATCCATTCATTCATTCGAATTTGGTGCTTTTGTTGGTTCATAGTGCATTATTTTTATGCCAAATTGCCTATCAATCATAGGTAAGGTAAGAATGGGTAATAGAATCATAGGTAAGGTAAGAATGGGTAATAGAACATATTTCTTTAGTAATAAGTTCTATAAATTCTTTTACCACTTCATTCCTAGCTCGATTTATTTATTTATTTTGCATTGTATATTATTTGCAAATATTAAGTTTTTAATTTTTTGATAAATTCTAACTATATTGTATTTAAATTTTTTTATTTTTTAAAAAATTGGACTGATGATAAAAAAATTTGACATAAATTGGTGTCTTTTTTATATTCCTTAAAACAAAGGTTACAAACGGAATTGGCACTCTACTGCTATCTATTTTTCTTTCACTATTCTTATGTAGCAAAAAAAAAAAAAAAAAAAAACAAAGGTTACAAAATTTTTCCGTGCCTATATATGCACTCCTTTTACAACCATTTTTAATATGATAATATATATGATAGGTTAGCGAGGATCATTACTGTAGCTTTTCTAATAACAAAGTTTTTTTTTGGGTACATCTAATAACAATGTTTGTTTCACCAAAATTGTACTATCATTTGCTTCCCAATATAGTAATTATATATATATATATATAATCATTAAAATTCTACAACAAAAAAATCTTAAATTTGCACCCGAGTTGTTGGTAAGTTAGTTAAGGTAATTTCTTAATTTTGATTGGATTCTTTGGATGTTGGACATATAAATATATATTTTAATTGTAATAAGATTTCACTTGTACCATTCAAAAAAAATATATCTCACTAAAAAAAATATAGGCTTTTTGCTCAAAAAGACTCCTGAACTTACACAAAACAACCAAATAAGCCCGTGAACTCTAATTACAGTCAAATAAGCCCCTAAACTTTAAAAAAAGACCAAATAATCCCTTTTTGGATGGCTAAATGCTTAAATAAGGACTAAATGTTTCAGGATTTTCTTGAATAAGAATTAAAAATATACAATTCCAACAAATTAAAACACATGCTTAAATTTTTACAAATTAGGGAATCCTTAAATGAAAACCACTGCTCCTCATTCGTATACGTTAAATTTGATAGAAAAATGATATTATCGTGTTAATAAAAAATCAAGCACTATTAATCAGAATAAATTCATTAAACATAATATGATATAAAATTATCGTGTGTTTTTCAGTTTATATATATCTTACACACTAGTATTAACTTATATTGTATCCAATTTGTAAAAAAAATATTAAGTATGTATTCTAATTTGTTGAAATTGTGTATATTGATCATTATTTGAGAAAATCTTGAAACGTTTAGTCCTTATTTCAATATTTAGCCATCACAAAAGGGCTTATTTGGTCTTTTTAAAGAGTTTACAGTTTAGGGGTTTATTTGGCTGCAATTAGAGTTTAGGGACTTATTTAGGTGTTTTATGTAAATTTAGGGACCTTTTAGCAATAAGTCAAAAAATATATCTTAAATTTTAGAGATCGTTTGGAAGTTTCTATAGAAAGTAAAAAAGTAGAAAGTTTTTCTATAGAAAGTTTAAGACTAGAAAGTTTTTTCTTAAGAAAATACTTTTAGCATGTTTGTTTAACCTCTAAAGTCTAAATTAAATTCCTAAGAAAGTAAAGTTAAATTTATTAAAATACCCTTTGATGAATATTTTAAATTTAAAAATAAGACCCTTTTAAGTAATTTTCTTTTAAATTACTTTCATGAGAAAAGTGAGAAAGTATTTGGGTCAGTTAAACTTTCTTACCCTAAACTTTCTCTTAAAAAAATAACAAAACATGCTAAAGTTATTTCTTACCCTATACTTTCTATAGAAAGTGATTAAATTACATCAAAATAAATGGTTAATCAGTATGACTTATAGTAAACCTTTTTTATTGCCGTTTAACTTTTTGTCACATCAATCATGGCAATTGGCAAATTGGTGGGTTAATTTTGATGGACGAACGCAATTATCGAGCATGGGTATTTCAATTGGTAAAAGTAGTAGTTACTCCGAATATTATAAATAAATCATAAATCTCACAAAACTCTTTAGAGATACAAGGAACCTCTGAATTATCTTATAAATATGACTAGCTTGACCCCGCCCCAAATGGGGTGTGTTTAGAGTTGTCAAAAGCTGATCTGAACTGAGAATCTGTTCAACCCCCGAATCTGAATTGATCAGAAAAAGTAAACGACCTGAATCCGCCTGACCTGAGATCCGCACCCATATGATGCGAGACCCGAATGACCCGTAATTCAGATGACCCGAAATCCGAGTGACTCGAGATCCGTATGACCCGAAACCAGAATTACCCGAGAAGTTAACCCGAATGACCCGAGAATATTATAAACTAAAATTATCTTTTATTCAATAAAATTTTTAATTTTACTTATTCTAAATCATCATTTATTCAATACAATTTATATTATTGTTATAATTTTACCAATTATAAATCATGATTAAATTTGCTAAAATTCATTATATGAACGATAATTATATGAACAACAATTAAAATTAAATCAGTTATATGAATAATTTATGATAAATTTATAATTAGTGATTTATTTTTTAAAATAATGAATAAATAGTAATACTTAGTAATTTCTTGGTGATTTTATCTATTAGGTACTACGACCGTACTAATAATCTAGCTGGTAAGGGTTGTAATTCTATTTTTATTGTTCATGGATAGTTATATTATTAATTAATTTATAATAATAATTGAAGTAATGAAAAAAAATATAAATTTAGATATTACATAACTAATATTTTATTTATAATAATACATTGTTAATAGTGTTTTTACTTTTCATACTCCACAAACAACTTAAAATGTTGACACATACCACACCTGATAATTAATTATGTTTTTAATATTCAAAATCTACTTCACCTGATAATCAATTATGTATTTAATATTCAAAACATACCTCACCTGATAATCAATTATGTATTTAATATTCAAAATTAATATCTAAGGAGGCACATATCAAGTAGTTCTTTAACCTCGCATATGCAGTTTGCTAAACTTCATTGATAATAGATTGTCTAATGTTTCTACTTATTTATAAAATAAATCGAATAATAAATATATTTAAAAAAGTTGAGTATTGAAAATTAAAAAATTCAATACTGACCCAATTGACCCGAAACCCGAGTGACTCGAGGCCAAAACCCGAACCCGCCAAAATCCGAGACCCAGTAGACCCGAGACCCGGATGACCCGAACCCAGGTGACCTGAAACCTAAATGACTTGAGAAAACTGTCTGACCCATTTAACCCAAACCCGCCCAACCCGCCCGTTTAACACCTCTAGGTGGGTTGTATATTTTTTATTTTGGATTTTATTATAACAATATTTATTCTATTGATTTTATGTAGCATATGATAGCACAAAAAAAAAAATAATATACAAAAAAGGATTGATTTTATATTTATTTTGTTGAACTTGAATTGTTCGAATTTAATACAAAGAAATCGATATTGTAAAGAGTTATTATTTGGTACACTGGCGGTGTAAAATTTAGAGTCCACAAGCGGGGTGAAGAGTTGACACATAAAACATAATTTTCTAAATTAATTTTGGTTTAAAAATTCAAAACTATTCCCTAAATGACACATGTCAATCCGTAATCCCGCATGTGTAGTCTGTTAAACTCCACTGACAATAGACCTGATAATAACTCTATTGTAAAAGTGCGTAAGTAAGAAAACGCCCATATGACTACATTCGGGGAAAAAGTATAAACTAAAATGTTTTGAGAGTTAACAAAACATAAACTCATTATTAGGGTAAGACCAAAGATTCGAACGACTTGAAACTCGAATGATTCGATAGCCGAATGTTTGGAGATCTGAGACGCAAAAGTTAAATTAATTTAATGAGAAAAGAAAACTAACAGAACCAAATATTATTCTTTTAGAATCTATTAATTGTTTCAGACAATAATATTCGAAAAAAATATAACAAAAAACTTAATACTAACAAAAAAGTTTGGGGAGTCTATAAAATATTAAAAATTATTAGAGCAAAATCATATTTATTAATAGTTTGAGACAAAAATGTTCATGAAAAAAAATGATACAAACAAAAAAGTTTAGAGACTCGATAAAACGTAAAAAATCATCAGGAAAAAGGTCTGAGATTCAGACAGCAAATTGTTCCATATACAAATAGGTGGAGACATACACAAAAGTTCAATTTGGCAAATATAAAAGTTTTTAGAATTTTGTAAAAAAACATACCACAAAGTTTTTGAAATTTTGTAAAAAAAAATTTTTGTCACATGTCACTCAAAATAGGAGAGACTTGACATTAAATTAAACAACTTGTTTACTACTCCCTCTGTTTCTTATTATAAGTCATGAATAACTAACATCTTCAACCGAGAAAATTAGTTAAAAGTTAGTTAGTTTGTAAATTTTATGCATATTTTAATCTACTTTCCCATAACACCCTTAATTAAATATTCATCTATACCCACATATTCATTCTCTTTCTTTAATTAAAAAAGGGTAGATTTGGAAAATAGGTAATTAATGCTTTCTTGGTAATGTGAGATGACAAATAAAAAGGAACAAGATGTGATGACTTATAAATAGGAACAAAGGGAATATTCATTTTGGTGACATGTCAAGCAATAAATTGTGCCACTTGTTTTAATTATGTTGCTTGACATTAGTTTTGAATTAAGGTTTGATTGATTATGGGTGGACATTGTATTTATCCGTAATATTTATATATAGGGAAAATATTTGATGCACTGTCAGTGTATGGCTCTCATATTCTGTCAGGCAATCAGAGCATGCCACCTCAGAAAAAATCAAGAACAAATTTTCATAGGCCCTTTTGTATAAATAATAATAAATTTTATTTTATTTCTTATCTAAAAATAAAAATAATTAATTTTGTTCCTAAAAATTTTTCTTTGAGCCGCCTCTCCCCTTCTCTCTGTTAATCTACACCACATGGCCTCAGACTCTCCTCCACAGCTATATAAATCGCATCCCTAAACATATTCATAAGGTAAGAATGGCTTAGATGTCTCTTCTCTTTTATTTCTTAATTTATTTGCTTGAGTTTTATTATTCTGGTAAAAATCAATCTGATCTCATCCATTCATGTATTTGGGAATTCGACTGACTGTTTGGCCTGCGACAATCAATTTTGGTGTTTAAGTTTTTATGATCCTAAATGATTGCAACCGACACCTATATAGACCCCCCTACTGCCATTTATGAGAATCTTAAACACTTGGCATGTGAGCTAGGCAATCCAAAGCCCCATGAAAATTATGCTCATATATTCTTCTATAATTGCAACGTTTATAAATTCAATTTAGTTGGTGACATTTACTATTCTTTAAACTAATTTGTTAAGTTGCAAAATAAAATAAAAAATTAATCTAACCATGCTTACATCTTCCATAATCTATATATTCTATAAACTTGCTCATGCACATGGCATTTTGTACATCTATCCTTTGTCTAAACTCTATTGACTTTACTTGTCACGATTTAATCTTCATTTTTTTTCCTTCCAGCAACTCTATTTTTTTAGATGGCCACTAATATAACTATGGGTTTAGGGTGTGTTGGGTGAAAACTTATGCCTAGTTAGTATGTTAGACGATGTGATTATGAAATATTTTTTTTCCTTTTTCCAGCCTTATAATGTCAACTCCCGCTATTTAAGAATCTGATGTTCATGTTAATGGGATAGATCCAAGCTATGGCTGTGAACTTGCTTCTGAGTTGGTTGATAACAATTGTGAGGGACACAATGAAAAGAATAATAATCAAAAGTATTCATTGCCTTTCATAAGAATGGAGTTTCAGTCATTGGAAGAGGCTTTGAAGTACTATACAAAGTTTGCTAAGCGCGAATGGTTTGGAATTTGTAAGAGTAACATAACGAAGTCCAGGAAAACACAATTAATCATTGGTCAAGAACTTGTTTGCTCAAAGGAAGGCCGCCGTGCAAAAAAGTATCTCGAGAGAGAAGATAGAGTTTAACCACCACCGGATGAGACACAAGTCGGATGCAAAGCTATGATTTATGTGTTCAAGAAAGCTGATGACAAATGGTCGATTTCAATATTTATAAGAGATCATAACCATGAGCTTGCAACTCCAAAGAGTGCTCCGTTTTTCCGTGTGCATAGAAAGAGGACAACAGCTTAACGAAATTTGATTGATGCACTTGATGATTCGGGAATTCGGCCTAGTAAAATCATGTCTGTTTTGGCTACTGAATTGGGTGGAATTGATATGTAAGAACCTCATCCTACAATGCTGTCTTTCTTGTAAACTGAATGAACAAATCTACCACCTTTGATAAAAATTTGGGAAAATTCAAAAAAAATGGTGGTATATTAGGAATTTTTATAAATTGGTATAAATTTAAATACTAAGCCATAAATTATTTTGATCGTTGTTCAAGACAATTCAATAATCCACCTCAATAGTAAAATAAATAGTTTTCTTGTTTCTTGATATATTGAATAATTCACGATGATATTTCCTTATGAGATTAAAATTCACTTAAAAGAGAAATGATGATACGAACTCTCAATAAATCTTCCTAGAAAGAATTTTGAGTTAAAAAATCCAATTCTCAATCTTTTTTTTTCCCTGAAACTCTTAGTCTCTCACTAAATTTGTTTTCTTTCCTCCTAAATATCAATCAAACTTATTGACAACGATGGAAATAATAGTTGCCTCAAATTTGTTTTCTTGACGCTTAAGTATCAATAAAACTTATTGACGACGACTGAAATGATAGTTGTCTCAAATTTGTTTTCTTGACTCTTAAGTATCAATAAAACCTATCCACAATAACTGAAATGATAATTACTTTTTTTTTAATTTCTATCCCAATGAATAATAATTTGTTTTTTCAATTTAGTACTATTCCTTAATCTATATATATATATTCCTTTCTAAGTTCTAACCATTTTAATTTAATTAATTCGAAATTGGGAAAAAAAATAAACATTTTAATTCGAACGAAAATCAAATTTGAAGAAAAATCGAACTTAAGCAAATCTAATTCTAAATACCAAACCCCACCCCATCATCCGTTTACGTTACAAAATCAGCAGCAACTCACATTCGATTCCCAAACTCTCCCTTCAGAAAGTCCAAATCTATCTCAGGGTTTTCACGTTGCCTGCTCTGCCATTGAAACAAACTCAAAAACTAACGCCAGTTTCAGTTTGGCACTTGACAAAATCAGAGCGAAGAAAGGGGGCGTTTCGTTTTTGGATTTCCAGATAAAATCAATGGCTCCTACCTGTCATCTCCAACAAACTCTGTCTTTTTCTTCCCTGCTTTACATGCAAAGCTCCACATACACATTCAATTACTTGCCTTTGGAAATTCCATCTTCCAACTTCTTCTATATACACACACACTCTCAGTCTTACGGCAATTCAACAATTAAAGCTTCTTTCTCCTTCACTTTCACTTTTCTCTTCCTCAGACCTCTCTTTTTCTTTGGGTTGTTTTTGTGTTTTGCATCAATGGCTGGTGTTTCTACGGAGGCTTTGAATAGGCAGCTTCTTGATCTTATGCGTTCCATGGAAGAAGAAGTAACCTTTAATCCTCCCTTTGTTCTAATTCTCAGTTTTTATTTTGTTTCCAAGTAAATAAATATAACAACTTGTTTGGGTTTGATATCATGGTTTCTAAAGAGAAAACCAATGAAAAGAATCCCCCCCCCCCCCCCCCCTTTTTCAATTCCCAAAAGGTGTTGATTTTTCAAATGGAAAACGAAAATGATTCAGATATATTTCAAATTCCAGAACCATTTTAACTTTTGATTACTAAGTTTCTGAATCAAACTTTTTTTTTCTTTCTTTTAATTCCCACCTTTTTCTCGTATCTAATTGCTTAAATTTATCTCTAATATGCTTGAATTTGATTGCAACAATGAATATGGTCGAGGATTTGACATAGATAGCAAATGTTGAGCTTGTTCATCTTGTTAGATATCTGATCTTTGTGGGGGATTTTTATTTTGCAGGGCTTAGTGGACCATCGTTTAGCTATGGTTCACTCCTTGAAGGAAAACAGTGGACCTTTCTTCTTCTCAACAACACTCACTAAGTTCTGCCAAGATTCCACAGGAACCTTGAGAGATTTGACTGTTGGATTGTATGTTGTTTTATTGAGATTTTCGACTGCATTAGTCGCCTTTTTTTTTTTTTTTTTTTTTTCTCTCTCATTTTATTCTCTTAAATTTCCTGGTCGCAGACAGATTTAATTGCCCTTTATCTTATGTTGCAGGAATCAAACTGTACTCAATTATCACGACCTAGAGGAATTCTGCATCAAAATAAGAGGGAGTGCTTCAAGGTGATATAATGGTTGCCTATTTCCCCATGCATTGATCAGAAAATCAACTATTCTTGGAATTGTTATGTATCTTTTTGCTGATCATCTTATAAATTTGTTGCACGTGGCGCTCTACCAACGAATTGGGGGTGATCATTTGATACTTGATGTACTGATAAGTATATAACGGTTGCCTATTTCCCCATGCATTTACCCAAGAAAACTTTTGTAATCGTAGTTCTAATTTATAATTGATGTACGGATAAGTATATGACCTTTCCATTTCTTTCGTATACATATGTCAGCAGATCAGAATGACACCAGTTCAAGGTTCGGTTAATTAAAACAAACTTATTTTTGGACATATACCATTGAATTTTCCTTAATTTATGCTGCCAAAATTAAACAATAATCAATATACGTAGTTCTGGAGTACTATACTTGAAATGTCCATTCCTAGGTTTCATATTTATTGGACTGATAATGTCTCTTTAGTTTTCATTATAATGAATGTGCATTTAAGCTAAAAGACTAATTTACTCTTTTTGTCTTCAGCATTGGAGGCTGTCGAATGGCAAATGCGTGTCGTGATCTTTGGCGAGCTTTTCAGAAGAGATCATCTAAAGAACAGTGAGAAACTTTTTGGTTTAACATTGATTTAATTTCTTGTAGAGTATAAACAGGAATTGTCTTTTGATCTAATATGCTAATATTGGATAATGCATCTCTATAAGCCTAAATTCTCTATCCGAATCATGCTGTGCGCTCTCCATTATTAAGAGGGATTGTTCTAATTATTGGAGGAATAAAGATCCTCTATTTGCATATAGAGCTAAGCTTCGAATCTTAATCGTTGGTTAGACTTAACTGTTCTGCTGTTGTGGAAAACATGATTGTTCTAATTATTGGAGGAATAAAGATCCTCTATTTGCATATAGAACTAAGCTTCGTATCTTAATCGTCGGTTAGACTTAACTGTTCTGCTGTTGTGGAAAACATGATTGTACTACTCCCTCTGTCCCATATTATAAGTCCCATTCTAGAAACTTTATTTGTCCCAAAATATAAGTCTCTTTTTAAAACCCAATGCAACTTTTATCTAAGTTATCTAAATTACCCTTATTAGTGGTAGTAGAAATTTAGTTGGAATTTAATTTATCTATTGACTATGAGGGAGTAAGTGGGAGGAGAGAGACTTAGTGGGGGGAGAGAGAAGAGGGACAAAATTGGAAAGAGAAGATAAAAGTTTATAGAAGTTAGAGTTGTAACTACTTTTCTTAAACTTTGTGATACGGTTAAAATAGACTTATATTATGGGACAGAGGGAGTAATTATTAGAGGAATAAAGGTCCTCTATTTGCATATAGAACTAAGCTTCGTATCTTAATCGTCAGTTAGACTTAACTGTTATGCTGTTGTGGAAAACATGATTGTTCTAATTATTAGAGGAATAAAGATCCTCTATTTGCATATAGAACTAAGCTTCGTATCTTAATCGTCGGTTAGACTTAACTAAGCTTCGTATCTTAATCGTATTTGAATATATCCTCTATTTGAATATAGAACTAAGCTTCGTATCTTAATCGTCGGTTAGACTTAACTGTTCTGCCGTTGTGGAAAATGTTCGTTGGATGATATAAAAGTAGAAGCTAGTTGGCTATTTGAGACGTTCATGTATTATTATATTGCATACACTCCTTTTTTCGAACTTGCTAAGGTAGGTTCCAATTTGGATGTATCTAGTCTATGACTGCTGCTGTGATATCCCTTCTTCTTTTGTTAGGGTCATTGCAGGCATGCTCATATATTATATAGGGGGATCATTATATGACATAACTCAAAATAGTTGGAGATGCATTTATATATTACTGTTCCATACTTTGGACTAGAGCTCAGATATTTATCAGACCGCTAGAATTAAAAGCAGCAGTGGTTGCTATCATAATAGATTGACTAGGCACTAAAACTGCACTTTGTACCTATATTTGGAGTTGGCTTAATCATCTACAGTTTGTTTAATATCCTTCTCTTTGGTGATATTAGATTGCATCTATAGAATTAGTAATTAATTGAGCGGCATCACCTAATTTTTCTTCATTTCTATACTATAATTAATATGACTTAAGACATAATTTGGAGAGTTGTAGTGAACTCTTCTTGCTCAGAGACACTGACGCTTTAATTCATGCATGTTGATGGAAAGTTTTTTCTTTTCTTTTTCCCCTATTTCAGATGCATCACAGCATTGAATAAGGCAAAGCAAGAATTCTTGCTTCTTCAAGAGAAAATGAACGTTCTTGTTGAGGTAACGCGGGGCTTCCACTTATGTGTGTGTGTGTGTGTGTTTTAAAATAATTATTTTTAATTTTAACTTTTATATATACACATTTGCATGAAAGTATGTAGAATATTGATCTATGCTTTACATGTTGACTATTGGATTGATTTTATAATGTTTCTGAACGAGTTTCTATTGAGATTAAAAAGTTTTCCTTTTCTGTGATTATTCTCTTTTTCTTTCTTCCATGTTCCTTATCATGGGCACTTGGTGCATTTATTTATTTATTTTTCTAGGCTAGTTTTCTTATAGAAAGAATTGAAACACCACTGTACTTCTGGTTATCTAGTCTGATTATTGTTGAACTACTTCTCTTGCTGAAGACATCATATGACGCACTGTCAAAAGTCAAAACTCCAGCTACTGTACCATAAATTACTATTAAATGACTTCTTAATTAACATTTGCAGTCAATGAGTGCTGGCATCCTCATTTAAAGAGGCTTACATGTTAAAACAAATATAATATTTTCTTTGTTCCCTTGCTTGACATGTAATTGCTGGGTTTATCATGCTTTAAATCACTGAGTGAGAAAAAGTCGAGACAGGTCCTAGCTTTTCTGGAATTAAATTTTGTAATGTGAAGGAATATGAGGATTACTCCGTTCCTATGAATTAGATGCTGCCTAAGCAGTTACATAAACAGTAAGAGAATTGTTGAGGAGCTTCTGGGCTTCATAGAAACAATTTAAGGCTGAAAGATTACTTTCGAGCTTAAGAGGGTGTGAATTCGTTGAAGTAGGAAGAAAGATAATTTACTTCACATAACTAGAGAGAGCATAGATAGATTCTCTTAACAAAGTAGTAATAATAATAGACTAAATATACCTGCAAGCCTTTCTCTTTTGATTCCCGATTTCTTTCTTGAAAAAGCTTATTATTTTTTGTAGCTACATGAATCATTCTTTGTGATTGCAGCTGGAAAAGAGAATTGTCACTCATTAAAGATGTGGTTCATTGAAGCGAAAACTGTGCGGTGGAGAGTATCCAAGTGATATACAATTAATCGGTTGTGATAACTTACCGCTTCCATATAACTCGGTCTCACTGAAGAGTTGCTAACTTACAGAAGTCAAACTTCTTGTAGTTAAGCGAGCTTATGCCAAGTCTCCCATACAACAACATAAGCCGATCAACATAGCTGCGAAGAAAGACTGGACAAGTTTCAGAGAAGCTATTAAGGATATTTTGTCAAATGATATGATCTCAAGAAGAATAAATTATTCTTAACAATTCCAAATGTACTGCTATTTGGATTCATGAATCCAGTATTGCAAACTGGTTACTACTGCTTTATCCCCAAGGAACCCAATCAGGTTGAAGAGGGGAATCACAATGCTCATTGTGACAACCTTGAGCATTAGAAACTTGCCTAATGACTATTCTCCACTATGTTTCTGAGGTACTTGAACTTTGTTTGTATTTACTATTGTTGTTCACTTGTGTTATTACATTCAAATTTGTTGAAACTTGAAAAGAAATTGAAACAGTGGTTTGATGATCAGCTGCTCTTCTTATCATTTGCACTTCCTTGAAACATAGCTTTCAACGGTGGTTTGAAAGGAAATCCCCTCTCCCCTCTTGGAAATTAAATTTATCTCTTATATGTCGTAGCTATTAATTGATTTAAAATGGCTCCACCTTCCAACAAGGAGAAAGTTACAGAATCTGAGTAACTTGAACTAACTCCTATCTATAGCTTATGTTGGATTCTGTTTCCCATTTGAGTATGGTTTGGCTGAAAGCTATGTTTAGAGAACTGAAATTGATGCTTTGAATTTGAGTTCTTGTTATCAGCTGTCTTAAATTACAAGTTTTCAACTTTTATTTATTACTTATGTCTAGAGGATGCAAATTTGACTCACATCCTCCCCCCTCTCGCATCTCTGATTTTAGATACTTGAATCTTGACAGCAGGCTATGCAGTGCAGAGGAACTTATAAGCTTTCTGGCTGGAGAAGCCAATAGAGCAGGGCAAGATTTTCCAACTTTTCTTCTTTCAGCTTGCCCTCTATTTTCTAGTTTGGATTAATTAACATATCCAACATTGTGGGAATATGCTTTTCAAAATACTAATTTGATCTATGTTACTAATACTATCTCTTTATTCTCCAAAAGAAAAAGAAAAAGTAATCCTGCCTTGTCTGCTGTCATTTTTGTTTTATCTTAAAGGTTATACAATCTTACTCCTTTAGTTGTGATTACACTTTCAAAGCATCAAAGGAAACCTAAGAAAAGAATAATTAGCAACAAGATGAAAAGAAAGCATGAACATGATTGCATAAGCTAACAAGACTAAATTGACAGCAACTAATGGATGCTTTATTGGAAAAAGAAAGGGATAATTACTTTATTACTTTATCTGTCACTGCCTAAAGATCAAATTAAAGGAAAGAAAAGAATATAATTTAACTTTGATTAGAATAGGAGATAAGAATAACCCTTTTAGGAGAAATGTCCTTCCATTTCAAGTTCCAACTTTCAGTTATTGTTTTCAAAACTCTTGCCATATATAGCTCTGCAAATCCAACCTAAATATTACTAGTTTGATACCTTCCAATTCCATTCTGCTGCCATTTCCTTGTCTTTTGCTTTCTAAAATTGCTGCCTGTTTCTTTACTATTTCTTTGCTACCTGATCATTCCATATAAAAAGAAAGGAAAAGAACTTGCTCTTGCTTTTAATATTTCTTTTTCTCTGAAGAAATCAAGTAGTCTTTACACTTGGAGTATCAAGTTTGTTTGTAAACTTGTGAAACAGGTTCATTTCTTTTCTTTCTTCCAGTTGTTTATTCTTCTTTTGGTTTTTTCTAATTATTTTTTTTCTGCACTTATTGAGAAAGAAAAAAGAGGGGAAATTAATGGAGCTTGCTACTACCATAGCTGGCAAAGTTGTTGACCTTAGCATCAATCCCATTTTACGTCAAAGTAGCTACATCTTTTGCTATAAGAGCAAAGCTGAGAATCTGGAGCACAAAATTCAAAACCTGAAAGCTGCAAGGGAGAGGGTGCAATCTTCTGTCAGTGTTGCCAAGAGAAAGGGAGAAGAAGTCCTACAGAATGTAAAGGAGTGGCAGGGTCATGCCACGAAGATCGTTGAGCAGGCAGAGGGAGGGTTGGAAAATGAAGAAAAGTCAAAGAAAGAGAAGGCCAAGTGTTTTTTTGGCTTGTGTCCTGATTTGAAGTCCCGTTATGAGCTGAGCAAGAAAGCAGACAAGGAGACAGGTGCCATTGTTAAACTCCTAGAGGAAGAAGGGTTTTTCCATGGCAGAGTTTCTCACCCTGTTGATCCGCAGGAGATATGGGCCACATCATCCAAGAGTTACATGGCCTTTGAATCAAGAAAGTTTGTTTTGAACGAGATCTTGGAGGCTTTAAAAGATGCTAATTTGGAGAGGATTGGAGTTTATGGTGCAGCTGGCATTGGCAAGACCACTCTTGTCAAACAAGTTGCTAGGGAAGCCAAGGCGGATGAGTTGTTTGAGGTGGTGGTTTTAGCAGCTGTAACTCAGATACCGGATGTTAGGCGAATCCAAGGAGAGATTGCAGACTTTCTCGGTTTCAAATTTGATGAGGAGTCAGTAGTTGGGAGAGCCAATAGGCTTAGCATAAGACTGAGGAAAGAGAAAAACATTTTGGTGATTTTAGATGATATTTTCACCAGTTTGAAACTTGAAGAAGTTGGGATTGCTTTTGGTGATCATGAGCACAGAGGGTGCAAGGTGCTGATAACATCCAGAGATCCCAATGTCTTACGTGAAATGAATGCTCAAAGATTCTTCCAAGTTGATCTTTTACAAGAAGATGAAGCCTGGACGCTATTCAAGAAAATGGCAGGTGATATTGTTGAAGATCCTGATGTGCGATCTTCGGCTATTGATGCTTGCAGGAGATGTGCAGGATTACCAATTTCCATTGTAGCAGCTGCAAAGGCCTTGAAAAATAAGACTTCTTCGGATTGGCAGAATGCTTTGACGACACTGCTTGGAGGTCCTTCCCCAACAATGCCTGCAGATCCACGCTCAGCTATAGAGTTGAATTTCCAGCATTTAGCAAATGAAGACCTAAAATCTGCTTTCTTGCTTTGTAGTCTCATGCCATACAATGCTACCATTTTTGACTTGCTGAAAAATAGTATGGCGTTTGGTTTGCTTCGAGAAACAAGAACAATGGAAGAAGGACGACAGAGACTACACAGGCTGGTACAAAACCTCAAATCCGCCTGTTTATTACTTGATGGTCGTATGGCTGAGGAGTTTACAATGCATGATATTGTTCGTGATGTTGCTGCACTAATAGCATCCAAGGACAGGAAAATGTTTCTCATGAAGCATGGAAAAGGACCAAGAGATTTGCCAGATGCAGGTATGCTAAGAAATTGTTTAATGATGTCATTATTGTACAATGATTTCATTAACCTCCCTGATCAGCTGGCATGTCCACAACTTCAATTTTTTCAACTTTATAACAAGAATCCCTCTTTGAGTATTCCTGATGAGTTTTTCATGAAGACAAAATCATTAGAAGTTTTAGACCTTAAAGGGCTTTCTTCATTGCCTTCATCACTTGGCTCGTTGGGAGATCGTCGAACATTATGTTTGGAGTCATGCCTGTTGCAAGATGTAGCGATGGTTGCAAAGCTGAAGAAACTAGAAATCCTTAGCTTTTATGACTCCATTATAGAAGAGTTGCCTAAGGAAATAGGGCAACTGACTCAGCTAAGGTTGTTAAACTTGGATAATTGCCCCAAGCTGAGAGTGATTCCACCAAATGTAATATCAAACTTGTCGCAACTTGAAGAGTTGAAAATTGCTAACAGTTTTTCTCAATGGGGTGCTGATCAAAGGGCTGGCCATGCTAGCCTTGAGGAGTTGAAGCACTTGCCTAACCTGTCCAATTTAAACCTGCATATTCCTGATGCCCATTATATGCCAAAGGAGTTGTTCTTCAAGAAGTTGCAAAGATTCAGGATATTAATAGGAGATACATGGGAATGGCAAGACAAGCATGAAGCCTCAAGAATTTTGAAGCTCAAGCTCAATGAAAGCATTCAGACCAATTATGGAATTCAGATGCTGCTAAAGGAAACTGAAGTTCTGTATCTGGATGAATTGAAACATGTTAGGAATGTTTTATATGAATTAGATGGGTCTGGGAAAGGCTTTCCACAATTGAAGCATCTACATGTCCAAAATGGTTCAGAAATGAAGCACATCATTGATTCAATTGGAGCACTTCCTCAAGACGCCTTTCCAGCCTTGGAGTCATTGTATCTTCAAAAGTTGATTAACTTAGAGAAGATATGCAATGGCCAACTGAAAGAACAACCTTTTATAAAATTGAGAGAGGTAAAAGTGAGAAGTTGCCATAAATTGAAGAATCTGTTCACATTCTCAATTGCCACAGGCCTTTCGCAGCTTCAGGAGATTGAAGTGGTCGATTGCAAGAACATTGAGGAGATCATTGCCGAGAGGAGACAAAATGATGTTGGTGAGATTGAAGTAACATCCAAACTTGAGTTTCCACAATTGCAAACTTTGACACTGGAAGGATTACCAAAGCTCGCCAGTTTTAATGGGAGCATGACTGGCATGGCACTCTTCAATCAGAGGGTATTTCTCCTTCTTCACTTTCTTTTATTTATTAGAATTTTGATATATTATATTGCATATATACAATAGTCAGAATCAGAATCAAAGGTTTTTTCTTTATATTTATGTGTCTTCTATCATACTTGCATATAATTGTTTTGGCCATATCTTCTTCCTGCAGTTTAGTAATTAGTAATCACAGTTTTAAGTTAAATGCTTAAAGTTTCAAGAACATTCCGTATCTTTGGTAGCTAATTAATTAAAGGGCTAAGATAAGTTATTTTTAAGTTTTAACTGGTAGTAGCACATAGGATGTATAGAAAGGAAAATCCTTTTGTGTCCTTATCTGCGGTAGTTGCCTTTGAGTTGGGAAGTTAAATCCTGGTTATCTAAGCAGTATGTCATTGAACCGTAGCAACATATACAAATTTTACTCAATGAAACTTTTTTTTTCTTTTTTGTGTTTTTCCACAGGTCACATTTCCTAATTTGCAGAAACTGAAATTGTGGTCAATTAGCGCATCACTTATATGGCATGATGAGCTTTTGTCAGTGCCTACTTGCATTCAAAATTTAACAAGCATAACGGTAGAGGGTTGTGCAAATCTAAAAGTTCTTCTATCATCCTCTATGGTGAACAGTCTAGAGCAGCTGGTCCACCTAGAAATAAGTGACTGCAAGCTAATAGAGGAGATAATTGAAGAAATGTCAGGGGAGGAAGGAATGCGAAAATTATTGTTCCCAAAACTTAACTCCTTAAAGATAAAAGGTCTTCCAAGGCTTACTAGGTTTTGCTCAGGAAAAGGTGTTGAGTTTCCTTTCTTGAAACAACTGCAGATAGAGCATTGCCCTAAACTAGAGACATTTGCGTCTGAATTCGTTAAAAAAGAAATTGTCTCAAGCTTTCAACCTTTCTTCAATGAAAAGGTGAGTTATTTATTTTTTTACTATAATATCTCATGTTCTTATTAGATTTCCTATTTATGGTCTGGTCAACAGTGCTATTTTGACAAAGTCTGATCAATGGATTTGCCTAGTCTATGCGTGTGTTGATTTTGTTAATGCCACTATTGTGCAGGTAGCATTTCCTAACTTGGAGATGATGAGAATCTCCAACTTGAGAAGCTTGATAATGTTGTGGAATGATCAATTACCTGAAGATTCCTTTGGCAAACTAAAGACCATGGAAGTTGAATACTGTGGAAAACTAGTGACAGTTTTTCCATTTAATATGGTAGCTAGATTTCAGAGGTTGGAGGCACTGATAATTAATGGTTCTGATTCATTGCAAGAAATATTTGGATTTCAAGGGCTCAATGTTGAAGAGAAAGAGGCTGAGGCAGCAATTCCGTTGAAGAAATTGTACATGTACAATTTACCAAATTTGAAACATGTGTGGAGTAAGGATCCCCAAGGAATTATGAGGTTTCAGGATCTGAATTTTGTATATGCTTTTGATTGTCAAAGTCTGAAAAATCTGTTTCCAGCATCAGTAGCAAGAGGCCTTCAACAACTTGAAAGGGTTGAAATAGACAATTGTCAGGTGGAAGAGATTGTTGCTAAGGATGAAAATCCTCAAGCAGAAACAAGATTTGTGTTTCCTGAATTGTCCTTCATACGACTTTGGAACTTACACAAACTCAGAAGCTTCTACCCTGGAGTTCATTCTACAGAATGGCCGATGTTAAAAAAATTTGTGTCATATCATTGTGGTGATTTGATGATATTTGGTTCAGAATTTCTCAGCTCTACAACAATGCGTAGGGTTTCACAGCCACTCTTCTTGGCGGAAAAGGTAACATTAACTATTAAACAGAAAATCTATGCAGAAACGAGCATACAAGGCCTTATCTTATTGAGACTATTCTTACTGGACTTAGCATTGATTTTTTATTTTTCCTGTTAGGTTGTTCACAACTTGGAGGAAATTTCATTAAATAGCACTGACATCTCACTATTAAGTCATGAAGTCTTTCCAGCTAACCTATTCAGCAAGATTAAAGTTCTCCAGGTGCACTGCTATCATCAGGAATGGGCAGTTTTCCCATTTGGTTTCATCCGAAAGATAACCAACCTAGAAAAGCTTCATGTTGGTTGTTGCAAATTCCGAGAGCTATTCCCATCTGGAGTAGAGGATGAGGAGAAATGTTCCAGTACTCTTGCAGGAGTTGGAAGCTTAAAGTTGGTTCTTCTCCATAACCTGAGCCATATATGGCGCCCAAACTCCAGAGCATACCTGATCCTACCCTGTCTTGAAGCCCTAGTTGTTTGGCATTGTTCCAGTTTGGTTAACTTGGCACCATCATCATCATCTTTCTCAAATCTCATAACATTAGATATATGGAAATGCCATGGGTTTAAGAACATAATTGCATCCTCTACAGCCAAAAGTCTAGTGCAACTCACCAAAATGAGTGTGAGAGAATGCAATAAGGTGATAGAAATTGTTACAGATGAGGAAGAAGATGAACAAACGTTGAAAGAAATTATATTCAGTAAACTTGTATGTTTGGAGCTAATTCGGCTACCAAGCCTCCGATGTTTCAGCTCAGGGAATTATGCCTTGAAGTTCCCATCGTTGGAAGATGTAACTGTGAAACAATGCCCTAGTTGGAATTACTTTTACTGGGGAGAGTTAAGCACACCGAAGCTACACAAAGTTTGGCTGACAGAAGAAAAGGATCGTAGTTGCTGGGAAGGAGACCTTAATGCCATTGCTACCTTCTATGATAAAATGGTATCTAAATTGATTCACACCATATTTCATTCTGTCTTTTTACCATATTTCATCTTGAAAATTATATATTCTAAATTCATTCATTATCATCCATTTGCATACAAACACAGAGCATTTACATACATTTTATAACTATCTGGAATGCATCTATGGAATGGTTATGAATTACAAAGTGATATTGGCTTGCAGGGCTCAAGAGACCATGATTATTTTGAAGAGCGAATATGAACATCTTCCTACTCAATCAGAGATGAATATTAATTGAAGCATTAGCCGATTAGAACTCGGACGATTATCATTGTTCATAGCCAATAATATTATATTATATATGTTCATTCAACTTATTGTTGGGGGGATAGAGTTTCAATTGATTCCTGTTTCTTAATTGATCTGTGAACTAAGTTGTGCTAGTAACTAGATTTTTGGGGAATCTAACAAGTTCCCTTTTAAGAATTTTATCTATCTAAACTTTTTAATTACTAATAATTTGAAAATGAAAAAAAAGGTGTACTAGTCTGTAAATATCTGACCGGAATAAGAAGGGCAAATGGTAACTAATTTTATCATCTATCTACTTGTTCACCTCACCTGGGCTTGGGACACAAGAATGGATATATATAATAACAAAAATAAAATAAAATGAGAAAAAACACGTGGAGTATCCTGACTGGGTGGAGGTCACGTAAAAAGCAAAAACCCTGCTCTGCTTAAACCCTTACGACAACTTTCCCTTGCCATTGCCAATCCAGCTGCGAAGGAAGAAGAATGGGTACGGAAGATAATTTTGAGCGTTTGCCAGATGATGTTGTGATGGTGATCATCAACAAGCTCATCCATATGAAAACCCTCATCCGCTTCTCGCTGGTGGCGAAGCGCTACTCCTCTCTTGTTCCCAAAACCCATTCTCTCTTTGTGGAATTGCACACTGTCACTCCTCCACCAACCTTTCTTGGCCGTGTTGGTGGTTTTCTCAGCAATCTGGTAGCCAAGTTCAGTCTCAGACTCAGAGGAGCTTCTTCTGTCCCCAGGCCCAGCCCCAGCCCCATGGCGCAAAAGATTTCTCTTCTTAAACAGGGTTTTCAACAAGTAAAACATCTTCATCTGCATATCGGCGCTTCTGCTTCTTTCAAAATGCAAACTGCTTCTTTTAAGCAATGGGTAGCTGTAGGAGGGTCCCAGTCCCATTTTGAGATGTGCGTCTGCCTCATGGCCTCTTCTGTCAGTTGCAATTCCAATTCCAATTCCAATCCCTCTGGGAATGGGAATCATGGGATCCTTGGGTCCTTTATTGAACAGCCTGACATTTTGCTCACTTCCTTTACCCAGTTGTTGAAGTATCAATCGGAGAGGCATGAACTCATTAGACAATTTGTTTTGGATTTGGACCACAAATTGCTCGAGACTCTTGTGTTTACCGATGACGACTCAAAGGGAAGCTTTATAATGGGCAAAGAGGAGATTGCAAGGTTACAGGGCAAGCAGCAGGTTTCAGACCCATCAGAGTTGCTTGCCTGCCTTCTTCATCTCCCAACTTTGGATTTGCCACAGTCAGGCTACACTCTGACTGATGTCATCATTCTTGCGGCCTTTCCCGTTGATCAGGATCGTCAGCTTCTGCTGCTGGATGCTGCTGCTGCTGAGGAAGATGAAAACATGGAATCATATATTCTCGATCATTCAGTTTTCAACACATGGAAAGTTTTTGAAGAAGCAATGGGACACATCTTCAATGACGATTTTATGAATCACAATATGAACCCAAAGTTTGTCTTTTATATCCCTTATAATTATCTCTAGTCTAGGATTACATTTACAACATTGGGGGATTAATTAGGAAATGAACAATATTATTATTTCCCCCTTTTAGAAAATACTATATTTATTTTCTACTTTTGTTCATGGAATGCAAACATAACCCTGTTTTCTGCCTTCTTCTTAACTTTAGTCATATGATGATATCATACTAGCTAGATTTTCTCATCACTAGTCATGCATTGCTTTCAATGCCTTTCATTTTTCAAGTTTAAACTTTAAACCATATTCCCTTAACTTGTTTCATCTGTAATTAATTTATCTGTCACAAGTTTGTTTGTGGAAAATTGTTGTTATATATTGGAAAGACAATTTGAGAGAATTGGTTGATTTGATCAAGAAATTGACCTTTTAATGTTCAGTGTGGTGGTTGAATCTGATTCTGGTGTAATGTTATAGAGTTTTGTGAAGGTAGGTTCAGAAGAAGAAAATTTAGTACTATCAATTGCTGTTAAGTGCTTTGGAAAATGAAATCAAGTTTATTATGATGAAGCTGTCTTTTAATGTTAGAAACTTGTTTAATCAGTTTATCTTACTTGTAAAATCACTATTGCAGATTGGGAATCGAATTTAATCTTTATGTTTATGATTAATTTTGATGGATTAATCCAGTTTCTTAATCAACTAGTGCTGCTGTTAGGCTTAGCTTTCTGATAGGTTCTCAAAAGGTTGTTAGTTGCCATGAGCTCTGCAGTTTGCGAAAGCATGCAAGTCTTGGGCAAACCATTTCAACAACAATTTTAACTATATAGTACTAATATTAGTAATAACGTTAATATAGACTGGATTTATTCAATTAATTATGATGAAAATATGATTAAAACACGTCTAAAGTTAATTTTGGGTATATAAAAAAATGTCAATCTCTAAAGACTTTGCGGATGGTGCATATGATTATTTGGGGATGATGAGAAATGGTTTGGGTATAAAATATATCAGTTTGGGGATACTGAATTTGTATTTTGTTTGACTATTAGATGGCACTAAATTCATATCAACTGGGTTTATTCAATTAACTAGGATGAAAATATGATTAAAACACGGTTAAGGCTAAAAGCTTAATTAGGACCCTAAACTTTGCCAAAAGGGTCAAATAAGTGCCCAAACTATGAAAATGTCAAATTAGTGCCTGAACTTTTCGATTTGGGGCAATTCAGTCCAAAATGTTAGATTATAAGTCTGTTAAATGTAAATAATCCAAAATATTTTGGACTGAATTGACCCAAATCGAAAAGTTCAGGCACTAATTTGACCTTTTCATAGTTTGGGCACTTATTTGATACTTTTGGCAAAGTTCAGGGCTTTAGCCCACGGTTAAAGCCAATTTTGGGTATACAAAAAAGTCAATCTCTAAAGAATTTGGGGATGGTGCATATGATTATTTGAGGATGATGAGAAATGATTTGTATAAAGTATATCAGTTTGGGGGTACTGAATTTTGTATTTTGTTTGACTATTAGATGACACTAAATTCATATAAACGAGGTTTATTCAATTAATTAGGATGAAAAATATGGATTAAAACACGTTTAAAGCCAATTTTGGGTATATAAAAAAATATCAATTTCTAAAGAATTAGGGGATGGTGCTTATGGTTATTTGGGGATGATGAGAAATGATTTGGGTATAAATTATATCAGTTTGGGGATACTGAATTTGTATTTTGTTTGACTATTAGATGGCACTAAATTCATATAGACTGGGTTTATTCAATTAATTATGATGAAAATATGATTAAAACACGTTTAAAACCAAATTTGGGTATATAAAAAATGCCAATCTTTAAAGAATTTGGGGATGGTGCATATGATTATTTTGGGGATGATGAGAAATGATTTGGGTATAAAGTATATCAGTTTGGGGATACTGAATTTTGTATTTTGTTTGACTATTAGATGGTACTAAATTCATATAGATGGAATTTATTCAATTAATTAGGATGAAAAATTATGGATTAAAACACATTTAAAGCCAATTTTGGGTATATAAAAAAACTAGTAAATACACGTGTGATCCACATATGGTAATGATTTATAAAATGTAAGAGTTAAAATCATATAAATATATTAAATAGCATATTAGTTTGTAATACCTCTCCGTCCCCATTTAGATGTCCACTCTTACTCAACAAACACTAAACTTTGATCATTATTTATAAAAAATATATAAAGCAAAATAATTTTTAAAAATTACACTTATAAACTTTGAATTAAAACCTTTTTAGCATATATTTTTTTAAAATTAAATTTTACATATTTTTTTATAAATAATGGTCAAAGTTTAGTATTTGTTGACCAAGAGTGGACATCTAATTAGGGACTGAGGGAGTATAACATGAAAAATTTATTTTTGTAAATCATATAAAATAAAAATAAATGTAAATCAAAATGAAATAAGTATATAATAAATAGTATATGCTTAATAGTCTATGAAAATAAAGTTTTTATTCTAATCTTTCTCTACTTCAATCCTTTTATCAGTGGTATTTTATAAGTTTACCAAAGTTCATCTTCATCATCAAGTAAATATGATGATCAATTCCCTAATCAAAATTTTTTGAAAAAAGAAATTATAGTACTAATAACATATTCAATAAATTTACATTTACCCTTAGTAATTCAATAACCTTACACCCATGTAATTTAGTACCCTTTGATCTATAATGAAGGTTATGACATTTTTCACCTTAATCTCCCCACTTCATTTACAAAATAAAAATTATAAATAGTATTGAAAAATTCCATAAACTTGCTTTTTTAGTAATTATAGTAATACCAATTCTTTAATCTAAACTTACTAAAAAAAGTTGGAATGGTTATCTATATAAATATATTATTTACCAACTAATTTATGAACCTTACATTATTAGTAATATTGGTTACTAAGATTTTTTTTTTTAATTTTAGGCTACTAAAAAAAGTAATAAGGGTTATAAAAAAACATAATAATGCTATAAAAAAATAAATAACCTTTCATTCTTTATAATTTTTAGTAACATTTTTATCAATAATGAAGGTTACCAATTTCATTATATATATATATAAAGCTACAAATTTAGTAACTTTAAATCCTTAGCAATAGTAATTTTAATGAATGTTTATCAATAATAAAGATTAATAATTTTGTATCTAATTATGGTCACTAAAAAAGATTTGAAGGTTATCAAAACAATAATGATGCTATCAACACATTCAATAATTTACATGCTTAGTAACATCAGTAAACTTTCATTATTAATATTGGTGAACGGTTCCAATTTTTTTAATCTAAGGTTAAGAAAAACTATAATGATTATATAAGATATATAATACTATCAACCAATTCAATAATTTTACAGTCTTAGCTAGTCACTTTGATTATCAAATTTCTTATTTATGGTTACTTAAGAAGATAACCTATAATCAAAGAAGTGTCCTATATTGAGAAACATAGTTGATAAAATCCTTATAGAAGCAAAAGACAAAATTGGTATTGGTATTGTAGATTTCCGGTTGATTACTTGAAGAACTTTAATATTTTTGAATAATTTTGGATCAAATAATTCAAGCATATTAAGGTAAAGTAGGGGGAAAAAGATTGGGTAATGTAAAATAGGAATACAAAGGTAAAGACAAATAATTTTGTCTTCCGTGTACTATCCAAAGTCCCAAATTAAAACTAAGATCAAAGTTCTAATTCCTCTAATTTATAATCTCTCTTTGTGTTAACGTGTTATATTATTGAAAATATCAACTTCGCTTTAACCGAAAATAAAAATTATAGACAATTAAAACTATAGATGAGTACTGATCGAACTCAAATTATGCATGTTTTTATAGCTATTTTTCTATACTTTTTACCACTTTTATATTTGTTTTTACCCTATTTTATTAGTATTTGTGTTTTTAGGTCTTGAAGACAAGAAAAGTGAAAACTTATTGTTTTTCACTCTTTTTGGAGCTATTTTAGTGACTTTTTACTCAACTATGAACTTAGCCATTTGGAATGAAGATTTGAAGATGCGAAGTTCGTGATTGAAGATATTTTGAAGATTTGAAGCCAATTGAAGAATTAATTCAAGAAGTAAAAATTGAAGATTTGGAGCTTATTTGCAAAAGATTGAAGCCAAGCCCAGAAGAAGCCCTGAAGTTGAGGATTTTTGGATTATTTATATGGGAATATACTCAACCCATATAAACCTATAATTGGAATTAAAATCCCAATTTGTAGGTATAATATCCAAAAGAATATCCAAATCCCGCAATAATCCCGCAGATTTGCGATATAAACCCGGTTTCAGCGCAGTCTTCGTAGAAAGGCCATAACTTTCTGCTCAGATGTCCATTTTAAGCACATGAGTAGCCGTTGGAAAGCTAACTCCGAGCTCTACAACTTTATTTTGAAGTGCAAAGCCCAGATCTGCCATCTTCAAGCCCGAATATCAAGTCGAAGTTCCTGCCAGATTCCAGAAAATTCCAGAATCCTCTTTTGACTTGGATTCTACTCTAGGATGACACCTAATCCAACTTGGAGACCAAGTCATGGCTAAACCGTCCTACCCTATTCCTCCACTATAAATAGCCACCTCCTGTATCACAAATCACATACTACACAATTAATCTCTCATATAGTTTTATTCTTTTTCTACCTTTCTTTAGTTTTTAGGTTTTTCTCTAGTTTTAGAAGAGGGAGAAGTCTACACCCTCTCTAGCCATAGAGGGGTGCGACGACCCTAGGGTTTCAAGGGGGAGAAGTCGTTCCTCCTTTGCTTTGTAAGTATTCTTATGCCTCTAATGGATTTTCCTAAGTCCATGAGTAGCTAAATGTTTAATACTTCTGATCCTTTGGTGAATTCAATCAATTGATTATGGTGAGATTTCTATACTTATAATTTTGTGTTAAGTTCTTGATGATAGTAGTCAAAACCTTAGAATAATTTTATAATTTTGAATCTTATTTGAGTTATGTGGCCACTAACGATGTAAGAGGAAGGTCTATGACTAGATCAAGCTTAGAATTAATCACTCAAGTTTGATTGTATGTAGCAAATTAGGTTTGTTTAATCGCTGCTTAATGGGTATTTGTCTATCGGAGGGCGAGAAATTTCTCTTCGTATGGTTCTACTTTGTAGGCATGTGTGTAAAATTAATTAATCTTAATGCTTTGTTCTCAAGTGATCTTTAAGCCCTAAGAAAGTAATTGATTGCTGAAGGAATAAAAGGGATAACTGCAGCTTTAATCAGCCTCTTATCTAAAATACATGTTGGGAAACCTATATCAGTTGTCAGTCAAGAATAAGATGCTTAATTCACCTTTTAAATCGAGGATCCATAGTTAATCTGATTGAATCATACCACTGGAGAAGAAGTATGCTTTATAATTATTGTTTGCTTTATTAATCTGCTTTAGATTTAGATTTAGATTTAATTTGCTTTGTTTTGATTTTTAGTTTAATTGTTTTCTTTATAAATTGATATTCACAATCCCCTGTTTTTCTACTTGATTTTTGGAAAAGATCTTTCTTTCTATGTATCGTTCATCACATAAACCTTCTCTGTGGGATTCGACCCCTACTTGCCCTAGCTATTCTAGTTAGTTATTGTGGGGATTATTTTTATGGTCATAGACGACACGATCAAGTACTAAAACAGTAAAACTAAAAAAGAAATCACCCATAATACATTCAAGGTTCTAATAATCTAATTATTGTGAGTTACAACTTTATTAACAATTTTTTTTAAGTTCCATATGTTATTGGTTTTTCCTTTTCTTTTCATGATCTTTCACTATAAAGAATAAAAATATTAAGATAATGATGCTCTGATTTAATTAGTGCAAAAACAAATGAAATAAATCTTTGTGGAAAAAAAAAGAGAACTCCTTGACATACTTAAACAAATATATAAATATGACCCTAAAATAGTATTGCTTAACATGCTTAATTCATGGGAATCAGCTAAATCGTATAATACAACCGATTAAACTTTAAACTCTAAGAAATTTAATAATATCTAAATTATATCAAACTTATTAAACTTTTTAAAACAAATTTTAGTTAAGAATATGCTTAATTATTTTAACTAATACTCGGTTTTCTTTTTGTTTCTTTTTGTTTTTTTTTTATTTTTTTTATTTTTTTATTTTTTATTTTTGATAGATATTTTATTGCATATTCTATTGCAAAATATTCTTGAGATGAGAATTAATTTATAATTTCATTCGTTCTAATTTTTAATTTGAAAAAATGGACTTTTACTCTATTGCATAAAAAAAATCTTACTCTCTTAATTGGCCAAATAGAAACAAAAAAGTATGACTAAATTGAAACGAAAAAAGTAGAAAGACAAAGATCATATATAGAAAATCAAAAGTAAGTGACTTGTGGGAAAATTTTAATAAAGGGTAATGTATTGAGAATATTTTGAATTTGGTACCATTGTTAATTTAAATTACTCAAAAGGAAATTAATTTTCTATATATTACGTACCAGAAGTCAGTGTTGAAAAAATTGAATCGGACCGACCGCTTGAACCACTTGGACCGCAAATCGGGAGGGAAAACGGTTTAATAATTTTCAAAGAATTGAAATCAAACTGACCGGTTAAACCGGGAACCGGACTCCATACCGGTTCTGCCTCCTGTTCAGTTTTTCAACATTGCCAGAAGTTATAAATACAATATTGCCCTTTAATTTCTTTTGCTTTCTTCATTTTTCTTTCATTTACTTCTTGACTGTAACACCGGTAATGCAAGCTGACCGATTCTTATTCGCCATTAGACTTCACCCCAAACCCTAGCAACGTACCAAGACCAAATCTAGCCATTTATTTATCAATTATTGTTGTTGGCTTAGTTGCTATTTGTAGCAACCTTTTTGCATATTTCTCTATGGGAATTTATAGCTTTTTCATGTTATCGATAGTGGTGTCTTTTCTTTATCTCATTCTTTTGGCTCCTAGTCCACTCTTCTCTTTTTTAATACTTGAAATTTGATAATTCAAATGAGAAGGTTAAAACAGTATAATATCCTTTTTAATAATTTTCTATTGTTTGATTTCCTTTCTAATAATTAATGTTTGTTATGGTAGTAAATTCAAAATATTTACACTACACTGCCCCTTTTTAAAATTTTCTCAAAATTTTTAATTAAAATTAATTAAATACTAATCAACGTAATTAATACCAATTTCTCCTTTCCAATTTTTTCCTAAAAAAAGTTTAAAAGATTTATGTAATTTTTTTCTTTTAATATGTAAAAGTTTTATGAATTACGAATTACCATTTTTTTTTCTTTTGTTAAAGTTAAATAAAAGTTCCCCACCAATTAAAATTTAAAAGTTAAAGGTAAATAAAAGTTTAAGGAGAAATAAATTACTTATTAACCATTAAAACTTAATAGTTTTTTATAAAATAAAAATACATGTTTACCCTCCAAAGGAAGACTAAAATTTTAAAATTAAAAGGATATTTTAGATATTTTAGGTCAAGGTTTTTGAAGTTTAGACTTATATAATATAAAGATATCAATCTCTAAAGAATTTGGGGATAGTGCATATGATTATTTGGGGATGATAAGAAATGATTTGGGAATAAAGTATATCAGTTCGGGGATATTGAATTTTGTATTTTGTTTGACTATTAGATGACACTAAATTCATATAGACTGGTTTATTCAATTAATTATGATGAAAATATGATTAAAACACGTTTAAAGCCAATTTTGGGTACATAAAAAATTGTTAATCTCTAAAAACTTTGGGGATGGTGCTTATGATTATTTGGGGATGATGAGAAATTATTTGGGTATAAAGTATACAACTTTGGGGATACTGGATTTATAGCATAATAACGAATTGGTTATATACTTTATGCTAAAAGCAAAACAACGAACGCAAATATCTATTAAAAGACCTTACTTAACTATATAATGGCTTTGTTTGTAAAACAACATTCTAAAAAAGAGATTGTCAATTATGATAACCTCAACAACATTCTCACCAAAAATAGACACCCCAAGGAAGAAAAGAAATATTCTCGCTTCCAGCCGATAGGCCATGTCACTGACCAGCAAACTCTTTAGACATTTTTCAATTAACTGCAATCTAGCAAAACATTGACTAGGTAGACACCCTTCCTCTTCTCTTAACAACTTATAAGTACCATAAACAAATATTTCGATAAAGTATTTTCATCAAGTTGGCTTTAGTTGTTGATCCCACCATACCAACATCGTTGGAATCTCCGAGTAATTGTTAAAGGCAAACTTGATTTAGACTGAAAATTATGTTTAATCTCGATTCTACAGATAAATAATCAATCATCTTCATTGATTTGGCTTCCTTTGGAGTATGATTTTGATGTTGGGTATGGCGTGGTTGTGGTGGTGCCGGAAGGGGGCTGTGGTGAATATCTGGTGATCTAGTTAGGGTTCTAAGAAGAAAACGAAGAAGAAAAGAGCTATTGATCTAGTTAGGGTTCTAAGAAGAAAAAGAAGAAGAAAAGAAATGGATTAAAAAAAACAACATAAAAAAGTTAAAGAAAAAAATAATAAATCAAGTAAAAAAATTTAGTTGATATCAACAATTGGAATAAAAAAAGTGTAAAAATTTATCACGAGGACTATCACATAAAATGAATTTAGTAATTTGTTTGTTTACTCAACTTAGTTGAGCCAGCAAAATATGCATAAAAAGAATTCACATTTCCTTTTTTTTTTTGGATAAATATGTAAAAGCATTTAGTACATTTTTATTACTGTTTGGAAATGCATTTATGACAATAGATGTGAATTACTAATAGAAAGAGTATTCATGACATTGGCTGCAAGTAATCATCTTCCTAAATCCTAATCAATCAAAGATGAATAATTGTCCAACATTGAATGTATTTATATAATTTTGAACATAATGACAGAATTAGATCGTAAATTTTGTAGCCAGATACTGTGTGACTTAGAGTTGTTCAAGGGCCGTGCTACCCGCCCAAGTCCGTAAGCCCGCCCGATATTTTAAAGGGCTTGGACCAGAATTTTAAGCCCATTGGATGGGTTTGGACAAAAATATCAAGCCCGTTTATTAAATGGGTCGGGCTTGGGTATAAGAGCAAAAGCCCAAGCCCGACCCGATTAAGAAAATATACTTGTTTCTATTTTTTGTTTGTTGATATATAATATATATTAAATATAATTTATAGGTACACCGTATTTTAAATAAGAAAAAGATGAATAATATACGTAGAAAATCTTATTATCAATAGTATATTATAGTTAGTATATATCATATTTTATATTTACATTTATATTTATATAATTAATTAATACAAGTTATATTAGCCCGTGCTGGCGCTACGGACGTTTTTTATTTTAAAGTGGTGCTTGATTAACTGATTGAATAAACATATTAATATAATCAATTATATAAGGGCCAAGAACATTTTTGGTTCTAGAGTTGTACTTGATTGATTAATTGATTGAATTATATAAGGTTGCAGTAAAAATGTAATTTAAATGGATTAGTTCTAATTATGTCTCTGACATAAATCTTTGTAAGCTAACTTTTTAGACATGCAAAATTAAGAAGGTCAAGAACATGTTTTTATTTGTAAGTAATAGGAAGTGCAAAGAGGTAATAAAATATGTTGTTAATTGGATAATAATACTCACATTGAAGAAAGGGTGGTTTTAATTCAGAAGGGGAAAAATATTGAACGGTCCATGTTGAAGGGATGAAGACGGAGAAAAAAAGGAAAGAAATATGAAGGTGAAAACAGAGGAGAGTGATGGAAAGATTTGATTTTTGGCAAACCTGAAGATTGATCAGCACCTGCACCGAGGAGTTGGAAGGAAGCAGCAACTGAGTTGGTGAGAGGAAAAAAGAAAACAGCGAGAGAAACATTAATTAAAAGTAATTCAGCGTTTAGGGTTTAGAAGCAATTAATTAAAAGAAGGTGAAAACAGAGGGGAGTGATGGAAAGATTTGATTTTTGGCAAACCTGAAGATTGATCAGCACCTGCACCGAGGAGTTGGAAGGAAGCAGCAACTGAGTTGATGAGAGGAAAAAAGAAAACAGTGAGAGAAACATTAATTAAAAGTAATTAAGGGTTTAGGGTTTAGAAGCATTTAATTAAAAGCCTTAAACATTGATTAAAAACAATTAAGGGAGGGAAATGTGTAATTACAAAAAAGGGTAGAAGGAAAAAGAATGAGGGAAATTCATAGAGGGGCTTTTTAGTCATCCAAAAGTGTGAACAGACCAAAAATAACCAAAAGGTGGCACCACATTAATTCTCAATTTGGCCTTTTAGTAATTTCCATTGTAGTTAAAAATAATATATAGTATATATAATTTAATTCTTAAAATAATTATTAAAAAAATATTAGACGGGCTTTTGGACGGACTTTGGTCTAAGTATTTGATAAATGGATCGAGTTTGGACAAAAGTTTGAGACCCGTTTTATAAATGGGTCGGGCTTGGGCAACACTAATGGCCTTAATCTCAAGGCTAGGCCTGGCCCGGCCCATGAACAGGTTTACTATGTGTATACTATGTTTTTGTTTGTCTTGTTCAGGCACTTGGGCTACAAGAAAGGAAAACAAATTATTAACAAATAAAAAGAAATACTAACAAAAAAGACATGTGGAGTATCCTGAGTGGAGGTGCAGGTCAGGTAAAGGAAACAAAACCCTGCTAGTGCTACGACTGCAGCTTAAACCCTTGGGAGAGGATTCTCCTTACTGATAAAAATCAGTGGAGAGATCTACTGATCTTACAAGCACTTATCAATGGCTAAAATCAATACACGTTATTATTATTTTGTTTTGGCAAAACACATCGTTTTTAAGTTTTTTTTTTATTTATTTACTAACGCCGTTTCCTTAGTTCTTTCAACAGTAGTTTGTTTTCATCTTCTTCTCAGTTCTCACTTTTAGCCCATATATATACTTCCTGTACTTTCCTTTTTCCCAACCCCAACAACTCTTCCCAATTCAAAAATTTTCTTTTCAATTGTTATCTAAGTGAGGATAGCTAAGAAAAACAGAAACTCAATCCCTCTAAATTGGAGCATTGCTCCTATTAGCTCCAATCATGCAACAAAATTAGAAAGCAATTTATATATGTAATTTAATTGTCTCTAGTTTTCATATACAGTTTTTTGAAATCAAACAAGAATAAAAACTACTCCAACAATGCCGAATTGTCATTTCTTTCAAGAAAAATGGATTTGTTTGGCATATATTCTTTCAATTGGCATTCAATTCCAGTTTTCCAGAAATCCCAATCTGTATGATGAAGTAACTAGGTGTTATTGTTCCTCCATTGTTGGAGATATTGCTACATTTGGATTTTTATTTTTTCTATCATGGTTTTATCTCTGATCTGCAAGTTGAAGACGAAAGAGATGAAGCAAGAAACTATCTATGCTAGGGAGAAATTGATTAACGGTGGGAAAACGGTGTGAACGTTGATGAAACAACATGTTTTGGGTAATATAAAAGAAGGGTGATGTGGGAGTTTGCAAGCCATGGATGAGAGATCTGTGATCAGTGGACCTCTCCACTGAAATTTAGTAGTGGAGCCTCTCCCTAAACGCTTACCTTTCCCTTGCCAATCCCTGAATCCCAGACACGGGAGGGAGAAGAAAGAGAAAGAGAAATAGCAAGAGAAGAAAATAGAAATACAATTCATTGTTTTGAGTTTAAATCCAATTTGAGTTGCAGCTGCCAATTAGAACAATGGCTTGGGAGGATCAGATTCAGAAACTAGGAATAGGATCCCATACCCAAGATGAAGAAATGAAGCAAGATTTTTTTCAGCGTTTACCAGATGATGTTGTGATGCTCATCATCAACAAGCTCATCCGTATGAAAACCCTTTTCCGCTTCTTCCTGGTGGCCAAGCGCCACTCGTCTCTTGTAACCAAAACCCATTCTCTCTTTGTGGACTTGCACACTCCTCCACCAACGCTTCTTGACCGTCTTGGTGGTTTTCTAGGGACATATTGAAGATAGCCAAGTTCTGAAGAGCTCCAACTCCGATTGTCCCCAGCCTCATCAACCAAAAGATTTCTGCTATTCAACATGGTTTTAAACAACTAAAACATCTTCATATCCACTTTGGTGACAACTATGTTTCTCCTTGTAAACCCCACCGGTTTTGCAGATCCGTCACTTTATTTGGGTCTCACATTGAGTTATGCCACCTCGTTATTGCCACTTCTGTCAATCAATCTAATTTCGATTTGGATGCTCTTGTTGCTGTTGGCAGTGGCAACGGTGATGGTATGGAATATGGATGATTTCATCAGTGCTCAAAGATTACAATCTTTGTCCATGTCGGTGAAAAATATATTGAAATATAGATTACCTTATACATTAAAGAGGCATCATTACATTACAACACTTGTTTTGAGCTGCAAAATGCTTGAGACTGTTGTGATTTCAGATGGCTATGACTGTTTCTTTGGGGGAGATGTTTTCATAATGGGGAAGGAACAAATTGCAAGGTTACAGAGCAATGGGGTGCAAGTTTCTGCAAATCCATCAACATTGCAAGTAATATTGTTGCGCTACAGAGTTTTTTTGTAGATAGGTTGAGACTTGAGAATATCAAAATTCAAAAGGAACATATAACATGAATCGAGTGAATTTCCTATTTGGTGCTTTTGACAATGAAATTATTCTGTAGAGAACCATGGAACATATTGAAGTTCCTGATGGAATGAAATATTAGAAACTTGTTCAATTAGTTTATCCTATCTTGAATGTCAATGAGTGAAAAAAGGTTGGATGGAGATCTATTCTTCCAATTTATTCCTAGTTGAATTTTGATGGAAATCCTCAACTACTGCTGTCTGCTGCTATTACTAACTAGTTTTTGGAAATTAAGGAAAGATTGTAATTTTTTGTAATTTACCTCCATTTTGGGACTTGGATTACAAGAAATTGAGCTAATAGTAATACCTTGGGATCCCATCTACTTACCAAGAAACATGTCTTATTCTTCACCTGCTTGCATGAAAGATCAGTTTGAACGTTTACCCGACGATGTTGTCATGATCATCATCAACAAGCTCATCAACATTAAAACACTTGCTGTATTTTCTTTGGTTTCCAAGCGCTACTCGTTTCTTGTCTCCCACACTGATTCTCTATTTGTATTCGTGGAGTTGCCCGACCATGAGCATCCTCGACGAAGGCGAGGGTTTCTTCGTCGTTTTTGGTGGGTTGCTGAGTAACTTGGTAGCCAAATTCAAAAGAGCTTCGTCTCTTAATATAGTGGATCCCTACACACAAAAGATCCATGCTGTTCACCATCATTTTCAATACATGAAACATCTTCATCTCCACTTGGATGACAACTATGTTTGTCCTTTGCAACCACACCCACACCAGTTTTGCATATCTATCACTATATTTGGGTCTCACATTGAGTTATTTAACGTCGTTATTGCCACTTCAATTTATCAATCCAATTTCGATTTGAATGCTTCTGTTGGCAATGGTGATCGTGTGGATGATTTCAGTGCAGACAGATTAGAATCTTTGTCAATGCCGATGAAATCTATATTGAAATATATTTTAACTTGTGTATCAAAGAGGCATGATTACATTAAAACACTTGTTTTGAGCTGCAAAACGTTTGAGACTCTTGTGATTTCAGACGGCTATGATTGTCTATGTGGGGATGTTTTCATAATGGGAAAGGACCAAATTGCAAGGTTACAGAGCAATGAGGAACAAGTTTCAGCAAATAGAGCAACGCTGCGACTAAGTTTTTCTGGTAGATTTGAGTTGAAACTGCCAAAGACCAATATTGCCTTTGCTTGCGTCACCCCTGTTTATGAGGATGCTAAGAATGAACAGAACACGATGAGGTAATGCATGTTGGGGGGCTATTCAAACTTTGAAAGCATTTGTTCCATTTGCAAAAGGTTTGAATTCGGGCTACTTAAAAGTTTTGGACGAAGCTGTTGACAAGTTTACTGATCAAAATCAGCCCCTTATGCATGTCTCTCATTATCCCTATGAAGATTTGATACCGGATTTAGAGTAATAGTACCACTCTCTTATTTTACATGAAAATTAGTACACCTTTGGTGGGTTTCATATTCTGTATTTTCATTCATGGGAAGATAAATTTCCGTCTTCTTTTCTTGTTACCTTTATTCCGTGACTTTTTGAGTTTTATAAATTAAGATCTATTCCCCCTGCAATTATCTGTCCGGAAAGCTTACTAATTTGATCTTCATCTTAAGCATGGTTTAAGTTTATGATTAAATTTGACATAATATTGTAATGAATTGTTGTTTCTACTACTAATTAGTTCTCAATAGTTCTTAGTTGTTGATATTTTCTCAATTGGTTAATACAAATTAAGACTAAGGCCTAGTTTGCCATTGCGTTTGAAGATAAAAAAACTGTTTTTCACCTCAAACGCAATGCCAAATAAATCTTGGTTTATGTCAAAAACTCATTTTGACCACAAAAGCCAAACCAACCTGAAAAGCTAATTTTTAGGTGTTTTTGCGTTTCAAAAGTGCTTTTGGACATTAAATGACTTAAATCTCCTAATTATTTTTCTCTTTCCTTTTTAACTAATATATCTCTTTTAGACATTTTATCTTTCAACCATATTTTTTCACAGCAATACCAAACATTATGTATATTTTTAAGCTACAATTTCAAAAAGTACTTTTCAAAAGCACTTCTTACAAACCAAGCTTTTTCAAACCGCAATCTCAATACCAAATTAGGCCTAATAATACCACATTAAAATAATGGGGTAGACATTATTTTAGATTAATTTAAAATCAAAATATGAAGACGACATCATGTTGCTTGGACAATTTTTTCCTCTTTGATTGATGATCACACAATGGCTTTTTGGATACCTTTCCTGCTGGATTTTACTTTCCTCTTCCTTCTTCTGCTGCATTTACAAAAGTGATGTTATTTACAACGAAATTCAGAATTTAATAAATTATTATCATATTGTTTATGCAGTTTCAATTTGAAGTCGAATCTCAGAAACCTTTTAAATTTTGATTTCTTTTTACTTTTATTAGTAGTGAAGTTCCTTTTATGCTTCTGTTTCTCCTCAAAATCAATACTATTATTATATTGGATCTTTCTATTTTCTGCTTGTTAAATACAATCAATCATATTGATGTTTGAATCCCAAACAAACATTAATGAGTCCAACTACAGTGATAAAGCTATGGGAATTGCCGAATTGGGAAGCATGGGATTTTTAAATCTTTTTGGCAAAATTGACCTTTGGAAAATCAGATTAGATCAACCCAGAGAAATGAGGCGCCACCCTATACATAATCTTTATCATGCCAATTGGATACTTTCTCCTTGAAGCTGAGTCTCAGTTATAGATGCAGAATGAAAGTTGCACTCGCCAATAGCAAAACCAGGACAAGGCTAAACCCTTTTTGAAAGAACACTCGTGAATTTCATTTGAGAAGACAACATATGTTTTAAACATAAAAATTCTGTACATCAGTAAAACGTGAGAGAAAATATCGTATTCCACCGGCGTTTCCTTTTTTCTTCAATTATGTTTACCCCACAAAGATTTCTCAAACATGAATAGAGGGGTAGATTAGTTCTTCCTTGCTAGAGCCGCAGTAATGCCGCCAGCAATCAGCCCTGCAACAGTAACAGCAATACCTATGCCAATGACACCATCTGCACAGAAATTGAAAGAAAAGTTGCCATTTGCCATAACAACCAAAGTACAGATCAATGATGAGGGGGAAATCACAACACTAGTTGGTGTTTAAATTACCTTTTGTAATCCGGTCTTCAATTGCCTGCTTGAGAGACTTTGCCTGCCTCCAATCAGGTTCTACTTGACAAATTCAAATCAAGACCTGTTACTATATGGACATGCCATGAACACGTTTCAATTCAAAAGTGTATCTACGAATAAAAATCACGATCATGCAATCTCTAGATAGGTTATTCTTCTCTTGGAAGACAGCAGTGCTAAAAAGGAACAATTATTCAGGAAATGGTGAAGATAGGTTGGAAGTATATGACACAAAATAATGCAGGATATTGAAACAATAGAAATGTCATAATATGTGCAGCAGGGCAAAGTGAATAATGACAGGGAATATCAAGTATCAACCATTAAACATTGCTCTACAAGCTCCCTGCTCCTTGGATAGTCACCATTTAGAAAATATCCAACAGCCAAAAGATATATCTTCTCTCTCCTTTTCAATGGACTAGTAGTGCTGGCCAATGAAGCTGCAAATGAAAAGGTCTTAACTTTCAGATGGGCATATGTATTCCCAAAAGAAATTATCATCTTGAACTGCTTCAGTGGGAAGTGTAAAGGAAGATAATATGCAGATAAGAGAAACTCACTATCACCTTCAAGCATAGCTATTCCACGCTGTATGTCCTCTGCTCTTCTTGAGTGAAAAAGAGCCCATGACAAACGCATGATACATTCATTTTTCAACTCACCAGAACCTTTTTCTGCCTCTGCAACCTCCCTTTCACAGCCCTGCAAATGATTTTAAAGAGAAAACTGGATATATCAAATTCAACGTCCATAAGTTTTACTAGTATATAAAGCCGAGATAGTTTGGTGCCAACTCATTAACTAAAGTAAGATTCTGACTGTTACTTACAGATTGAAAGAACTAACTACATAATCAGCACATGCAACACTATGGTGCCTAAAATCTAAATCAAAATTAGAATCTAAGGGGGGGGGGAGGGGGGGGGGTGGGGGGGCAGGGAGGAAGAAGAAGAACAAGAAGAAAGAAAAGCAATATATGAAACCTGAACTCTGAATCTTTATTCAATCAAACTGGTATCTTTCTTTTAGAAAACTAAAAGCTTAGGGTTTAGGGTTAGGGTTAGGGTTAGACTTTCCTTCGTTTCCATAGAAAAAGCTTAATCTTACATAAAACACCCGTTTCCCCCCAAAAGCATGGAGCAAACTCGATCTACAAAATCACAGAACAATAGAAGTAGAACAACAACATGTAAGTGAGGAAGGCCTATCAAAAAGTCCTGCCTTGGGCCAACGACATGAACCGCAATCAAGCCACCTCTCATTCTGCTTCTATGCAATTAACTAGACTGCAAAGGAGGAGTTCACCACTTCAAACACAAAGAAAATACTCTACCAGAACACACAAGGCATGCAATGCAAGCTTGTTTCCATAAAGTACTTAATAGCCAGACGCAGTATCATTAAGCTACTAAACACTAACTGCATCAAGGTGCCACTACAACTCAACCTACAAAGAGTATCATAAATTTCGACCCAAAACCCCCCAAGCTGCTAAGGGTTTCCTTTTTTATTTATTTAATGTAATTTTTTCCTAAAAATTTCACTAGTTTCAGCCTTGCACGATAGCAATAAAAGTGGGTTCTAAGAAAAAAAGAAAGAAAGTCTGAAATCAAAGTCAAGAAAAAAGGAGACGGAACCTACAACAATGATGTCGGAGTCGCACCAAGGAAGCTGATCTGACACGGAGAAGAGGTTGGTCACTGGCTCGAAGAATTTCCCTATCTTCGCTTCCATTGTTTTAGTCTAACCCTTTGCTGCTTCAACTTTTTTTTCTTTGCAAAATTGGAAATTATATAATTTTGCTCCGCTCCAGAGACTGGCGGTCGGTCGGTCACTCAATGGCAAGGCGGTTCTGGGCTTCAGGCCCAACAAGAAAAGAAAAGGGAAAAAAAAATCGCAAGGCAGTCTATTAATTTTCGCCCTTATTTTCTACACTAGAAGTGGGGAAAAAATTAAGAAAAAAAGAGACCCATTCCGTTTTTTTAGGAGAAATTATCAGCACTTGTTGTCAAATGATAACAAAATAAAGTATGAGAGTAGAGAATTGAAGTATGAAAAGACAAGAGAATTGAGAGAAGAATAGAATATGGAGAATGAGAAAGATTGTTCTTATTCATATAATTCCATAATTAGGTAAATGGCCTATTTATAGGCAAATAGATACATCATAATAAATACAAGGGGATGAACTTAAGCACATAGGGAAATGTGTATGAACCTACCAAGTCAACAATCCTATACATCCATTAATACATTCATAGACATCTACAATATATACATTATATACATGTATATTCATAACACTCCCCCTTGGATGTCCATTGTTGGAGAATATGCCTCGTTAAAACCTTATTAGGAAAAACCCTGTGGGACAAAAACCCAGTGAAGGAAAAAGAGTACATATGAACTCCTAATATGCATTCAAATGATGCCTCATTAAAAACCTTACTAGGAAAATACAATGGGAAAAAACCATGGTCAAGGAAAAAAGAGTACAACGCGTATTTATCTCCCCCTCATGATAACATCATTCAAGATCTTTGAGTCTATGAAATCCAATGTGATGGACAAGTTTCTCAGAAATTGTAGTAGGAAGAGCTTTAGTGAATAAATTTGCAAGATTATCACATGAGCGGACTTGATGAACCTCAATATCACCATTCTTTTGAAGATCATGTGTGAAGAAGAATTTTGGTGATATATGTTTTGTCCTATCTCCTTTAATGTACCCATCTTTCAATTGAGCAATACAAGCAGTGTTATCTTCATATATGATCGTCGGGATCATTTTTCCAGAAGACAAGTCACATGTCTCACGAATGTGTTTTACCATAGACCTCCACCAAACACATTCTCGGCTTTCCTCATGTATTGCTAAAATTTCGCATGATTAGATGATGTGGCAAATATAATTTGCTTCATTAAATGCCATGAAATGACATTACCGCCACATGTAAACAAATAGCCAGTTTGAGATCAACAGCCATTATGAGGCTCAGACAGATATCCAGCATCTGCATAATCAATTAAATCTTTATCGAATACATTCGAGTAAAACAAGCTCGTATCCATTGTACCTTTAAGGTACCAGAGTAAATGCTTAACTCCATTCCAATGCCTTCGTGTAGGAGAAGAACTATATCTTGCTAATAAATTCACAGCAAATGTTATGTCAGGTCGAGTATGACAAGCAAAATACATGAGTGCTCCAATGGCACTAAGATATGGTACTTAAGTAGTTCTTCCTTACTTTCTTTAGATGTAAAAGGATCTTTCATTACATATAAAGATCTCACAACCATTGGAGAACTTAAATGATGCGATTTGTCCATATAGAATCGTTTGAGCATTTTTGTTAGATAAGTACCTCGTTGCACAAAAATTCCATTCTTTAAATGCTCAATTTGCAACCCAAGGCAAAATTTTGTTCTCCCAAGATCCTTCATTTCAAATTCTTTCTTTAGACACTGGACAACTTTTGGAAGCTCTTCAGGAGTTCCAATGATATTTATGTCGTCAACATAAACAACAATTATAACATACTCATTTCCAGATCTTTTCATAAAGATTAATGGACAAATAAAGTCATTCTTGTATCCTTTCTTCAAAAATATTCACTAAGGCGATTATATCACATACGCCCAGATTGTTTTAATCCATACAAGGATTTATTCAACTTGATTGAGAATTTTTCTCGAGAAACTGACTTATTTGCTTCAGGCAAATTAAACCCTTTAGGGAGTTTCATATAAATGCCAGTATCAAGTGAGCCATATAAATAGGCTATAACAGCATCCATTAGACGCATATCAAGTCCTTCAGGGACTGCCAGACTAATTAAATAACGAAAAATTATTGCATCCACCACATGTGAGTATATTTCCTCATAATCAATGCCAAGTCGTTGTGAGAATCCTTGGGCAACAAGTTGTGCCATATATCTCAATATTTGTCCCTTTCCAATTCGTTTTCTCACAAATACCAATTTGTATTCGACCGGCTGTACATCTTCAGGTGTACGGACTATAAGTCCAAAAACTTTTCATTTTCCAAGAGAATTTAATTCTCCCTTAATTGCGTCTTTCTATTTTGGCCAATCATTTCTTTATTTGTATGCATGCTTTCATAAACTTTGGTTCTTGATCCTCATCATTATATATTATCGCGCGCTATATCATACGAAAAAGTATCGTCAACGTTGACTTCATTTCGGTTCCATCGAATTTCATTCAAGACATAATTAATTGAGATCTCTTTATTTTCACAATTATCAGGTACCTGATGTTCTTCTGGAACTAAATTATGTCTATGTACTCTCTAGAGTAACCTTATCCTCAATTTGACCATCTTGATTTTTAGCTCCTTTTTCATTTTCGAGGATTTTTATCTTTGGAACCGACAGGTCTACCGCACTTCAGGTGTGGTTTAGACTCATTTGCAATACAAACTTATCCGACTGGGATATCAAGTTTGATCGGAGCATTAGCAGTTGGTATATGTGACTTAGTCACTTACTTTGGGTCAGTAAAGGAGTCTAGCAAGCCTTGTACATGAATTATCTTTTGAACTTCAAATTCACAATCTTTTGTACGAGGATCAAGATAATGATAATTCATTTTAACTAATTTCTTTTTCCAACTGCTTAGTTTCTCCCCTTGATGTTGGGACAACAAAGTCATCAAAATGACAATTGTCAAACCAAGCCGTAAATTCCAAACCCAACATAAATTCCCAACCTCTTTTAAGGTCCCATCTTTGTGCGTTGTGGTGGAGCAATTGGAACATATACCTCACATCCAAATTCTAAGATGAGAAATATTAGGTTCCTGACCAAAACCCATTTGTAAAGGGGAGTATATATTATAACTTGTTGGCATAATGCGAATCAATGTTACTGCATGCAAAATAGCATGGCTCCAACAAGAAATGGGAAGCTTTGTTCTCATAAGTATTAGTTTTGCAATTAATTGCAAACTTTTGAGAAATGATTCGGCCAGACCATTTAGTGTATGAACATGAGCTACAAGATGTTCAACATCAATGCCAATAGACATAAAATAATCACCAGCACTATCAAGGCGTATTTTATTGATTGTACAATATGCAAATTGTGCTCATAAATGAATCAATTGAGCAAGCAATCTCGCAAATTTCAGGTTACGAGTTGATAATAAACATACATGTGACCATCTTGTCGATGCATCAATTAAAACCATAGAATATCTGAATGGTCCACATGGTGGATGTATTGGTCCACAAATATCGCCTTTTATTTGTTCTAGAAATGTAAGGGATTAAATCCCCATTTTGCTTGGTGATGTTCTAATAATTTCCTTTGAGAACAAGCATCACATGAGAAATCCTTGAATTGAAGAATCTTCTGGTTCTTCATTACATGTTCACATGAATTCTCAATTATTTTTCGCATCATAATTGAACCAGGATGGTCAAACCGGTCATGCCAAACAATAAACATAATGCAATCAATAAACTTCTGGTTTACAAAAGCATATGTTTATTATCGAGATGGCCTAAGCGGTCATGCCAAACAATAAACATAATGCAATCAATAAACTTCTGTTTACAAAAGCATATGTTTCAATCTTACTAATGAATGAGTAATATAATCCGGAGGATAATACGGGTAATTTCTCCAATATATATTTCTTACCCGAAATCATGTTTGTGATGCAAAGATATTCTTCATTTCCTTTATTTGTAGTCTCAATATGGTATCCATTTCGGCGGATATCTTTAAAACTTAACAAATTCCTTTGAGACTTTGTATAATATAGTGCATCATCAATATTGAATTTTGTTCCTCCAGATAAAACAATACTAGCTCTTCCGGAGCCTTCAATCAAATTTGAATACTGGCTCTTCTGGAGCCTTCAATCAATTTTAAATACTGGATTTTCCGGAGCCTTCAATCAAATTTGAATACTGGCTCTTCTGGAGCCTTCAATCAATTTTAAATACTGGATTTTCTGGAGTCTTCAATCAAATTTGCACCATCTGATATAGTACTATCATTTGATTTTCTCATTATCAAATGAGAGAAAAATTACTTTTGCTTAAGGATGGTATACGATGTTGCACTATCCACAAGATATATATTATTGATGTTGTTGCCAAATAGATTCATCATTTATGCAACATGAGCAAGAGACATGACAATGAAAAGTGAATCAATTCAAGAAAATCATGTAATAATTTGAACACATAAAGCGAAATATATATATCCAATATAAAAATTTAGAAACATATCCAACGTCAAGTTTTCATAGCATCAAAAGAAGATAAAACATAAAGAATTCATTTTTCATCATCACTAATAATTCTTTCACCAATTAAAAGATTTATTTTGCCATCAAAATCGGCAAAGAAACCAGAAACATCCAAATGAGTAATATCAATATGACCAATTTCAGAATCGTTATATTCATAAGCAAAATTTGTCTCAATTTTCTTTTCATCAATATTCTTAAGCAAATCACGATAAAGGTCAACAAGATGTTTTTGAACCAATGACCTTACATATATTTTCAATATGCTTGAAATTTTGAACCAATGACCTTGCATATATTTTCAATATGCTTGAAACTTTGTCCACCTTTTTCTTTCTCGTTTTTCCTTTTTTCCATTCATTTTCCTTTCACTTCGGGTGAAAGATGTATTATTAGAATAATCTCCATGATATTCATTACTACAATCACGATCATGACCATAACTAAAAATCATGGCTATGGCCATATTAATAATTTTAATGATTGTATGTTGTTACATTCACTTCAGGGAAGGGAGCAAATCCAATTAGACAAAATTCATAATTTTTCACTATAATATTGGCCTTGTATTGATTGGATGTTTTCATCGCTTTCTCTTAAATGTGTCTTCAGGACCATTTAAAGATTTCAACATTTATAATCCAAGATAAATAATTCTTAATTTAAGAGCACATGGTTTTGTTTAGCCACAAGAAGAAAACAATTCAGAAAACCATTTTCACAATATTGTTTAATTATCAAGTTAGATTTCATGTAAATTGAAATTAAGAAACATTTACACCAAAATGATTTTTATAATTTAAATCCAAGATAAGTATTTTATTAAAATAACATTAAGATCCACAAAATCAATATAATTCTTTCCCATAATATCAAGAGTCACAAATCCAAGTTTTGCAAGATTCGATATAATAGTACTATCATGAAAATTAAGAAATTTATCAAACATGTAGCACATGAAACGACTTAAAACATGGAGATATAGATTTATGCATGTATCACATGAACATCTATATAGTTTAAAGTGGATAGTATGAAAACTTCGGGTGTCAAACTTTGGCAACAATTAAAAAAATATTTCCATCCTTAATATGACAACTTCGGGTGTCAAAGTAATATTATATCTTTGATGTGACAACTTCAGGTGCCACTAATATGTTTGATGTGACAACTTCAGGTGCCACTGATATACTTGATGTGACAACTTCGGGTGCCACTAATATACAAGGTAGTATTTGATCATTCATAATTTTTTTTAATGATAAAGAAAGGTAGAAGGAGGAGATTATACATGATAAAGAAAGGTAGAAGAAGAAATCATGCATGTTAAATAAACTTTGTAAAATAAAATATATCTAACCTTGACTTGAATGGTTGATTTCAATCTTGATCTTTTTGAACTTCTTGATCGTCACTTAAACTTGTAGGATTAAACTTTTAATCTTGATCACTTAGAACTTTTCGTGCTGATAACGTGTTGTAAAATGATAACAAAATAAAGTATGTGAGTAGAAAATTGAAGTATGAAAAGACAAGAGAATTGAGAGAAGAAGAGAATATGGAGAATGGGAAAGATTGTTCTTATTCATATAATTCCATAATAAGTTAAATGGCCTATTTATAGGCAAATAGATACATCATAATAAATACAAGAGGATGAACTTAAGCACATAGGTAATGTGTATGAATCTACCAAGTCAACAATCCCATCCATCCATTAATACATTCATGGACATCTACAAAATATACATTATATACATGTATATTCATAACAGCATTCAATTTCTTTATATTTATTAAATTTTAATTATTCTAGTTCTAGTTCTAGGTGGGGTGTAAATAAGCCTCGGCTCGTTACGAACTCGAGCGAGGTCGAGCTTAGCTCGATTGGTTCGTCAACATATAAAATTTTTTCCAATATTCAATAATAATAAACATTTTTGTTAAAAATAGAAATTTTCAATGGGAAATTTGGGGATTTAGGGTTTGAGTGTTATGAATTGGTAAATTTGTAAACATAAGTAATTTAATAAGGTATTATTGTAATTTAAATAATATATTATATTATTAAATATATTATTATAAATTATTGAGAATATATGTAGGGGTTCGTTTAGCCTCGCGAGCCGTTTGTATCGAGTATTTTCAAGTTCAAGCTCGACTCGCTTATTACTCGAGCCTGAGTAGCTATTGAGCAGCTCGACTCATTTACACCCCTAGTTCTTTTTTTTTTTTTGTATATATAAGTTAACATTGTTCGAGCCGGATTGCCCCATTATGGGGTAAAACTCTTACAACAATGTTTTTCTCCATTCACAAGACTTGAACTTGAGACCTTACTTAAGGGGAATAAGTGCAAACCACTTGAACCAACTACTTGTTGGTTACACTCCTAGTTCCAGGAACTAAGCTACTCATCATAAATCACTAGTAAATCCTTTAATAAGATTACAAGTGGTTGGACTCGTGATGGCGCGTCGAGCGTTCGAAAATTTGGATTATTTAAAAATTACTTCTATTGAATGCAATCGCTCGATGTTGAAGAAATGTTTCAAAGTTACAACATAATCTAAAATTTATTATATTTCTAAATAGCAACTATTAATCTATAAAAGGAAAAGTGGATTTACTTGAAACATATTCTATCATCTAAATTGTAAAGCTTGCTTATATAATGTCTTCTATTGTTTAAAAATATACAATACCTAAATGATTAATCTATTGTTTATTTTGGAATCACAAAAATTAAAGTTTATGCCAATTAAAATAAAAAACCTAGTATCAATTTATAATTCATCAATGGAGAAAATAAACCGCATGTCTTAAGTCATCGTAAATGAACTTGAACTAAGTAAATATTAATTTCACTTCTTTATATACTCAATACAAAGTTCTATTTAATTAAAAAAAATAGTAGTATATAGATGAAGGATTAATTTTCTCTACATCACCAATCATGAATTATTTAGTTTTTCAATACATTAAAGAGGAATTTTCCCAACAATAAATACGTCTACACTAATGACTTCCCAAAACGGTTCCAAATGACATGCAATTACCAAAATAACCAAATAGGTAAAGGAAAGATAAAAATCTAGTTTGTACTTTTCTATAATTTGTCAAGTGAGGAAAGACAAAAAATGACAAAATGCTGGCTCCTCATCAATCATGATTTGGAGCCTTTAATAATTTCTTGGGTGTTTCAAATAATATTTAGTATATATTATCAGCGAAATTGGACAATCAAATATGAGCTTTTATAGACTAAAAAACCCCTTGATTATTATAGACACTCAATTACTTATCATAAATCATAAATGAATAATATGGATTAGAAAATTTTAAATGTATACATTATTTATTTTGGCATCATTAAATTTATATGAATACATTAAAAGACAAAAATTATATTTGAAGCATTTGAATTTTTATACAATTTTAGATTTCAATTGCTTAAATATATTGACCAAATTACTTATAGCAGAGACTAGGGCTGTAAATGAATTGAGCTGCTCATGAGCTACTCGTGTTCGACTCGAAGAATACTCGAATTCGACTCGATTTTTCACGAGTCGAGCTCGAGCTCGAGTTGCTCGAGTAATAAATGAGTCGAGCTTGAGCTTTCAAATACTGGACTCGAGCGGCTCGCGAGTCTAAATGAGCACCTATATATTTTTAATAATATTTTTAATAATATATGTTAATATTTAAATTACAATAATACCTTATTAAATTATTGATATTTTATTATTAAAATGTTTATTATTATTAAATATTGAAAAAAATTTATATGCTGACGAGCTTATCGAGTCGAGCTCGAACTTGCTCGAGTTCGTAACGACTCGAGCACGAGCTTGAAAAATAGAAGTTTGACGAGTTCGAGTCGAATTTTGAGTTTCGAGTTTTTCCACCGAATCGAGCTCGAGCTTTCCAAAACTCGACTCGGCTCGATTCATTTACAGCCCTAGCAGAGACATGTATCAACTGCTAAAGAAATTGAGCTTGAATCTTCTTCCCCAAATAAAGTAGTAAAAAGCAATTCAATCGGCAGAAAGAAAATTAATAAATCCCTTTTATAGTTGTCAAAAGAGAAAAAGAGATAATTAAAAAAATTGGAAAGCAAGGCTGCCAGACTTTTTAATTGTCAAAAGTGAAAAAGTCCTACCAATTTAGGAAAAGATGCTTCAATTTCAACAACAGATTGACATAAAATGGTTAGCATATAGCCAAATAAAACATTTTGGAGCACTTGAGAAAATCAATAAAATTGAACAAACGTATTCCATGTTACAAGCATATTTTTTTCTCTTGTTCCACTTACTTCCTAATACTTATATGAAAAGCACTTGAAGAATAAAGCAAAGACTCCAACTTCCCTTGCTAAAACCCAGGCCTCAATTTTCCGAGAGAACCAGAACACTACCTTCAGCACAGCCATTTCTGCTGATTTGATGAGTCCGACAAATCCATTCCCTTCAAGAACCATCAGTGACCAATTATTATTTTTTTTGGTTCAAAATCAGTGACCAATTCACTCTGCGAGCATGTAGCCTGAGAGAGAAGTAAACATGACTTGGCTTACTGCTACTGCACATAATTAACAATGAAATCTTAACAGGCTGTTGAGTTTTTTTAATTTTACTCACTTTCTTTTCTGGAGTGAATGTAACTTGTGGCGCAGGATATCCTTTTAACAAGTCCTGAAGCCTGGATTGGACCTTGCGCTTTGATCACACAAAAGTTAGAGGTTTTCTCACCCAGCTACTAATTTAGCCATCTTAGTACAGTTCTTGCTTCCTCAAACAAATTTCCTAAGGTAACAAATCATTCTCTTCCTCGAACTCTGGACTTTCACCATTACCACCGAAAAGCCCTGTAGATAATGTAGGGGATAGAGGCGAATGGCAACCTGCAATTGTTTAAAGTAGCTTAAGGTCAGAAGAGGAGTTTAACGAAAAGACAAAAGAAGATGCAAATTTTACACACCTCTGGAAGATGAACCTCTATCAGAGTCTTTAGTTGAGTTTAACAAAATGGTGCCCGAGAGCACAACAATGAAGCCACATAGTTCAGATATAATGCTTCCACTGCTTTGACCATCCCAATCCTGAATATGATATAATGTGTTATATGCACAATACATTGATGAGTCATTGAGAGCATTAGATCTATGCATGAAATTGTTTTTCTACCTCTAACATTGGTTCACAAGCTATCAAAGCTGTAGTATTTCCTCCTACATTGGAAACAGCTTAAATTGGTAGGTCCAGAACAAAACGCTTCAGAGTTCCATGAAACTACAGACAGGAGTTTTCTATTTCTTTTGCACTCAGAGACGGAGTTTCCTTAATTTATCTTTAATTTCTATTTTAGATAAAGCAAAGTTTTAAACATTTACTGATAAACAATGTTTAATATTTATCCAAGCCAGTTTGTTCATTCCTTTCCTTGCAGCCTATTTATCAAATCATAATAACTTCATATTTGACTGTTATAAAAAAAAAAAAGTCATGACAACTGGACCTTAATCTTTTATAATGTCTGAAACTTCACTAGGCAATGATGAGAGTACTTGTCTCAGGATGTAACCAATAATCTATGATACAATACCTTGAACATTATGACACTGGCGAGGATTGTAAGCGATGTGAACATGACATAATAAATAGGGGACACAACTGCAGTGTTGAATGTATCAAGTGCCTGAAACATCAGAATATTTCTTAGGATGGAAAATATTTATCGAAAAATTAAAGGATTTGGAGATATCATTTGATATCCAGACATATATGAGCCACTTTTGAAACTAGAACATCCTTGTACATGATACTTCACTGTTTGGATTAAAAGCACCATACTCAACAACAAGAAAATACTGCAATCACCAAGGCAAATTAAAACAGCTAGGTTTAGATATGAAAGAATTTTCTCATGAAAAAGATTATTATTTTTGAGACAGAGCAAGAGAGAAATTTTTGCATCATGAGAAACTTAAGCATCTTATTTAACCTTTCCACAAGTAAACACACTGAAGAATCATCTCCGTTACACATAAGATGAAGAGCAGAGAAGCAATAGAGAAAGAACTTATAAACATTATTTGGTACACTTATTTGCTGACCAAAACTTTCACGATGGCTTCATTTTGTTTCTTCTGTCAATCAACTCGATTATTTCCTCTCTCTCTCTCTCTCTCTCTCTCTCTCTCTCTCGCGCTCTGTATTAGTATTATTGTTATTATAACTATTCTGACTGTTTGAACACATGAGAAACAACAGACTATCTTTATAACCTTATCTAAAACCTATCATCACAACACTGACTCAACTTATACACTCATATCTAAAGTCATCGAGATAGTGAATTAGCAAAACATTAGTAATTGTTAATTTCTAAACTTATGTCAAACCTATTCTAATGTAGAACATTGTAGCAAGGATCTAAAGATGGCTCTGCATAAGTACCAAGCAGAATAACTTATCCAAACACTAAAAGTACCCACCTTGTTGAGATAATTCATTTGTGTAATGACACATGTTGCCACAACGAACATAAAAAACCATGTCTCTGGGTAGACTAGTTGGTCCTTTCCCTCAAAAGTTAGTTTGAGTGCAGTTCCAAGGGCTTTAACACTCATCAACTGCATATGTTATGTATTCAGGAATTGAGACAACATGTGAATATATACTTGTGTCTGTGTGTGTTTGTATGTTTGTATATATCATAGATTACTCTGTTCCAGTTTTTGAAGAAGAAATTAACAAACCAGTGCATGAAAGAAACAAAACAACTTATTAGTTCACATTTAGTTATGATATAACGAAGGATAATCCATTAAGAGAATTTTCTCTCCAGATTATACAAACAAGAAGGGCAGATTCATCCAGAAAAAAAACTCTTCTTTTCTCAATCAAATGTCTTACCAATAACATGAACTAAGGATTCAAACCTTAAGCAAAGTATCAAAGCATTCAAAAGTAAAATGCTTCAAGAAAATTCAAATATATAAGAATAAATATTTCACATCATTTAAAACCTTTTTTTAAGAAAATGATGACATGCTGCCTATTTTAGTTCAGATAAAATCTGGCAGCTTAAAAATATGGTTTAAAGAAACTGAACTCATACTCTCACAGTAGGAATGCAAGGAAAACTAATTAATCAGCAGTTTAAATGGTGTACCGATAGAGATCCCATTAATGAACAAATGCCTGTGAAAACCAACACATCTGAATGCCCAGATCTTGGCACAAAATGGAAGATCAAAAGGAACACCAACACAATAACTGAGCTGACATACAGTAAAAAGGCTGAGATAGAAAGGAAATTGAGTCATTCAAATGTTTAACACACAAAACAGATAATAAAAAAGAGGATGATCGATGGTGAACTAACCTGGTTGTGTAGCCATAGTCCATATCTCCTGAACAGAAGTGATTGGGCTCTCTTGTGGTGCATGGATAACAATTATGACTGAACCAGAGATACACATGACACAGCCTAACCTCCCTAGCAGGTGTAACTTCTCATTCAAGATGAAGTGAGCCAAGACAGCACTGAGCATACCATTCAAAGAACCACAAGTGGAGAGAGGAAGAAAATGAAGAAAAAATAGCTCATTACATGATCCTTGATGTAAGTATTATCTGAACAAGGAGTGGGAAATATTACCTGACAATGATGCTTAATGCACCAAGAGGGGTAACCAGAATTGCCGGAGCAAATGCATATGCCACAAAGTTTGCAACCTCTCCAACAATCACTGCAACAAAAGATATTCTGCAAACAATCATTTAGAGAACAGAGACAAAGTTCCATCAATCTGTTTATTGGTATCTTAGGCAATGCAAACTAATTTCACTCTTCAGCTTCCAGTTTCCACAGCTCACCACCCCTTCCCCCATTAAAAGGAAAAAAAAAAAAATCCTTTTATGCTACAGAAATTATTCAATAAAGCATCAAGTCTTGCAGTAAAATAATACCAGCAAAAGGTCATTCATCATCAAGTCAAAACTTTAGATATTAAAGTTTTCATATAACCATTCATAAGAATGGGCTGAAAAAGAATGATAAATTGAAAATTAAATCACACCCAGCAGACATTAAACATAACAAAAATATAACTTCAAGAGACAAAGAAAAGAATCTTAACATACTTGTGATCATGCCCAGCCACCATAAAGGCTCCAAAAGATATGCATATCCGCCATAACCTGCAAAGAATCAAAGACACTCATAAGAACCCAAATTGATAAAAAAAAAAATTAAGAAAAAAGAACAAGAAAGAATGAAAGAAGAAGAGACCAGCTCGAACACCAGAAACAGCAGCAGCTCTTTTGAGACCTTTCTTTTTAATGATAAAACTTGCCCCAATAAACCCACTCGACAACAATGCCAGGACAACCCCTTTTAAATTGTCTTCAGACAAACCCATCTTTCTTCAATCTTTCTGGTTCTTGATCTTCTTCTTCTTATTACTACTAACTTTCCCGTCATCGAAATCTTCCAATCATTTCCAGGTTTTTTAAAGGGATCTTCCAATCATTTGCCTTCACTTTTTTTTGCTTACCGGTTTTGTTTTGTGACAATGTTGAATTTTGCTGTCCTTTTGCATTAAAACGAGGGACAGTTTACCATGTTACCTATATTACAGCTAATTAGTGTGTCAGCGGATCTTCTAATGGGCTCCTCCACCTGGATTTTTCCTTTGATTTTCTAACAATAATAAAATTTGTTTGAATCAAATTATTTAAAAAGAAGTTACTAATAATAGCAGGATTTATGGTTATTTGCAGTATAATACACACAATTATTGTTATTGTTATTGTTATTGTTATTATTATTTTGTTTAATATGCTTACACATACAGTATATTTATTTCTAAAGTTTAAGAGTAGACTTTTTATCATTTCATACTTTTCTTGTTACTTATATGATCATATATATGCTTGATAATTATGTCCAGAATTTGTAAATTAAAAAATTTCTATAGAAAACGAAAGGAGCTTAGATTTTCAAAGGGCTGACGATTTGTCATAGCCTTAGATGTGTTATAGCATTCCATATACTCCTAAAGGGTTTTTAATAATTAAAGAAAAAATTGGATTAAAAGGGTTTTAAAATAAGAAGATTTGTGAACAATAATGCCATTAAAGAAGATTTGTGTGTATTTTCGCCAAAAAAAAAGAAAGAAGATTTGTGTGTATTATATGGCCAATAATTTAGTAAATGCCAAAATTCAATATTCATGATTCAACAACTGTATAGTCCCAATTGGCCTAATTTATTTCCTCAAAGTATACCCTCTTGCAAAACAATAATGTGTGGTTATTGATATATATTATTGATATACATAAGGACAACATTACAGCTTGTTCCTAGCCAGTAATTAGGAAGTTAGAAAATCAATCAATCAAGGCTAGCATATCTGTACACAATCAAATTAAGCCAACATAAATACATCCATCCAAGCATGAAAGAAAGAACTCTATTTGATGATTTTGATCAACAACTCCAAGCTTTGCTCTGCAAAAGAGTTTGCCTCTCTAGAGAGATGCACATAATGAATGATCCTCAATAAGATTTTTCTAAGCCTGAAATAATTCCCATTTCCCCATGATGGTTGAGAATATGAAAGTTCTTGATGCACCCACCACAAAAAGTTCTTTAATAGCTTTTGTCGAGGGTTAAAATGGGGATGATCCGAGGTCTACTAAATCCCACCAAGCATACTCAAGTTCTCAAACACATTTATAACACAGAGACATCTATACTAAAGTCCCTAAATACAATTATAACACAAGGGCAATTTCTATATGGCAAAGTCTCATAACATGTGAAACACATTTGGGCCTTACTATCTAATTACTTACTTATACATAGCAAAGACCCACATTATATGAATAACATTGGGCCTTGCTATCTCACTTTCCTTTTCAGGCCCAAAAAAGGCCCAAAATGATGAAGCTTTGCCACCTCACCAGCCGACCAAGAGCATGAGGACAAAAAGGCACTAAATCCCAATCTCCTGCTGCAACATGTCAGACTTTTCCACTGCGGAAAGCATCTAAGGGGAGCATTTCACTTAAATTCAAATTTCCTCATATTTATCCATTTATAGCAGGAGATTAGTGCTAATTAAGCCTTATTGTAGGACTAATTGTGGCCCAAGCCCACAACGGGAAACAAGTTGGGAGTAGTGGATTGGATGGCAAAAGAGGAAGGAATCTCCCTTGTTTACCATTCTTGAAGGGAGCGGCTATGCTTGGAGGTTGTTCCTTAACACAAAAACGGTAATCAAGGAGCTGTAGGAAGTGGAATCAAAAGCAAAACTAATTTGACTTTGGAAGAACCTCAGCTGCTACAATGGAAAAGTAGCATCGACGATGGCGACATATGCTTGCTAAAACAGGGGCTGATTTCAAGATGAGAAAGTGGTCATTGTTAGCTTCCTCAGATCGGAAGATTTTTTGTCTTAGACCCAAGAACTAGTCACTGAATCAATCAAAAAGTAAGAGCCAAATAGGACAGCCAGACAAAGGTTCCGACCGGGCAAGAGGATGCTATAAAAAGGCGTCACCAGCGGCGAAAATGCAACTACTTTCAACTGCCTTCACCTACCTTCATCTATCATCTTATTCATATCAAGAATCAAGCATCAAGAATCGCTTCACACATACAAAGCAACCATATCTCTCATCAAAGTCTGTAACACAAGATCCTTAATCACTCACTCAAGAGTTGCAAGCAACAAGCCAAGAAGTCGGTCCCGTTCTTCCCAAATCGATGTTTTCTTCTCCATTGTCAATACTTTGTATTTTGATTCCATTGTTCTCACTGTGTTCCTTCTTCTTTTCTCCCAAATCCCACTTTCAATTTGTTACCCACAAGTTCTGAAATCAATAAGAAGGTTTTGATTCACTTTATTTCAAGAAAATACATTTTTGCTGTTGTCGTTCATCTTTTTCATCTTCCTCACTTATTCTCCCTTTTAAAAGTTGTAGTCTCTATTTTTCCTACTATACGTGCTATTCTTTGGGCAGTAGCCTAAGCTGAAGTTGTTCTTTTTCCTGTTGTGAGAACCATTCTTTGGCAGAAGGTTTTTTCTTTAAAGGTTCTTTGAATCCATCTTGTGAAACCCGATTTCTCTTCTGGGAAATCTGGACTAGGCTTGAACCCAATAGTGAGCCGTACCAGGCTTTCCAAACACACAAAAGCTCCCACATTTTCTGACGACTCCACTGGGGAGCCTTCAAAAGGTCGATATTTAATCAAGATGGTGAGACCAAGAGCTATCCGACAGAACAACCAGAATCCTTCTGCTAATATCAAAGATGTACATGAGGAGTAGGAAGAGTCCTCTAATTAGCAGAAAGACAACTCAGCTAAACCACAGCAGCAAGACCAGATGAATCCTGCTGAGATTTTGGTGGACTTGGCATGAGGAATCCATCAAAGCCAACTCGAGCTGCTTGAAGCCATTCGAGAGACAAGGCCTCTTACTTCCTACAAAGGCTAATCCCAAGATGGCAGCTGATGTCCTATTCCACTTAGTGGTGATGATGTTCCTCCAAGGAGCGCCACCGAAACGCAGTAGCAAAATGAACCTCCTTAAGGCTATGCGACTCTCTTCGATCTTACTACCTTGCTGGAGAGAGAGAGAGAGAGAGAGAGAGAGAGAGAGAGAGAGAGAGAGAGAGAGAGAGAGAGAGAGAGAGA
>AWWV01015713.1:0-26848 GCA_001974805.1 Corchorus capsularis | reverse complement strand
AGAGAGAGAGAGGGCAAAATCATCATGCTTATCCTTTCAGTTCATGAAGGATCCTCCATACTCGAAGCATTTGGTGGACAGACCTTACCTGCAAAATTATGAAGCTCCTACCTTTCCAACAATACGATGGCAGAAAAGGCAATCTGTTGAGCACGCTGGCAAATTCCTTGATGCTATGGGTCCTCACTCCATGAACTTGGAGCTCTGCCTCAGAGAGTTCTCCAAATCTCTCACCGGACGTGGTTATACATGGTATACCACCTTGGGTTCCGGATCCATCAACTCATGGGAAGAGATGGCAGAGAAGTTCTGCAGAAAGTACTTTCAACGAAAAGAAAGAGTCACTCTACTTCAACTTCAAAACACAACTCAGAGACCCTGCGAATGTCTCGTTGACTTTGTGAAGAGATTCCGAGATCTCTCCCTTGATTGCTATGATGAGAGTCCCGAAGACATGTTAGTCGAAATATGTATTCACAACATGCTGCTGGAATTTCGAGCCGCTCTAGAGAACAACATCCATCAGTTCGCAAGGCTCATAGATGCAACAATAAGAACAACCTAGTCACTGAAACTTTCAAATTCATAATCCTGCTAGAAGTGAGAAGCTGCAAGGGCATCAGATCCTAGTTGCAGCGGAAAATCCCAACTCCACCACTCCAATTTCCTGCTGTAGAAATCGACGCTCTTCACAAACAATAGGTGGCAGAGAACATCATATGGCAGAATCTGATGAACAAAGAGTCCAAACTCCTGACGACCCTCTGCTACACCGTCAAGCACATGGGGCTGCAGCAGTCGTGTTCCAAAGCGGCGCCAGGATCTTGGATGAGGCACCTAAAGCCTATTCCTCAACAAGATCACTCAATCATGCCTCCACTTAACTACAAGTCAAGAGAATGGTGGATACTCTTCTGCGAAACAACAAAGAAGAGCATTCGATTACATCACACGTGTTGCAAGAGAATCTCACTTGGCATCTATCATAGCCAAGTTTCAAAAGATCTAAGGGAACAATGTCACATCTCCCAACTGAGAAGCCGAGTCACATGATGGAAGCTATCATCAAACTCCATCTGATCTAGAGCAAGTCCTACTGAAGCACGGAGCACCCACTGCAGAGAAGAAGAGCCACTACATGACGAGAAAGATGAAGTTCAATCCCTCGAAAGTCAAAACTCACATGCCATATGGCGGCTCTCGTCGTAATCTTCAAATGGATGGTTTAGACATCATTGATCAAAATACTGAAGCCTTAAATTGCGCTAGGATTCTTCACAATTGAAAGAAAACAAAATTTCCTTATCTCATCCTGCCGCAAGTCAAGCAACATCCCTATTGCAGAAAAGCCAGTCAAACACCATCACGCTGCGTGAAAATCATCCTGCCACACTATTCAAGCTTACAAGTAGCAATCAAAGCATCTACACACATTTGCTTCCAAGACCAGCCTTCAGTCTATAGAGAGAACAAGTTTCATTATTCCACCTTCAGTCTATAGAGAGAATGTTAATCTCCTCGCGGTGGGAAAGCAAAGTCCTGCATTATGAAGAGACGCAAATCCAGCGGTACTCTTTTGCAAATGAGTCTCATCCTTCTTCATCAACGAACACACATTCTAGCTTTCTATCTGGAGATTTCAATACTTGGAAAAGCACATGCAGCATGGTTTATGCCGTGCGATAGAATCATTCTTGAAGAAATTCTCAAGCTTGCCAACAGTGATGGGAAACAAAATTTGCCATGAGTTCACTTCAATTTCCTTGATCCATCCACGACATGCAAAGTCACATAAAGAGGTATTCCAATCAAGATTTCATTGAGCAGCAAAATATACGGCGAGGATAGAAGATCCAAATTATTTAGCCCTGCGGTAGTGGAAGGGATACCTAATACTTATCCCCTCAGTAGTCCTCACTCTGCGACAACGGAAGCTTACTTATGCATTTCTGAAGATTAAAGCTCCTTCCTCATTCAACACTTGGGGGCTATGTCAATACAACATATTTCATCAGATTCAGCACTTGGGGGTTGCAGCAACCCCTTCATCATTCAACATTTGGGGACTCCAGCAACCTCTTCACCATTCAACGCTTGGGGACTGCAGCACTCATTCATCATTCAATACTTGGGGGCTACAACAACGAAAATTTCATAAATCAAAGGAGCTCGATCGCAGCTCTGATTCTTTCTAGATGATCTAAAGCTTCAACAATTGCAATTACTCCAGTCACAACCCTGAAGATCATTCATCTAGCTAAGCGATGGTCCTTCAACATCTCCACCACATGACCGACTATCAGGAAAGACTTCGAGCCTCAAATAACTGCCATGACGACTCGCTTAAAGGGACTCTACATGGCTATCCTCCAATTGTTCAACAACCATGGCGAGGTGCGGCTGCAGCTGTGGTAGTTTCCATATTGGAGTCTATTGCACAATCCTCACTACACCTCTTGGGATATCAACTTGTCACACTACATCCCGGCGACACACCAAACACACCCAAGGTTGGGTCATCTATCCCATCATATTTATATCTCTTATATCCCTAAGTGAATTTCTCTCTCCCCAAAGTCCCCAAACACAATTATAACACAGGGGCAACTCTCTCAAAGTCCTCAAACACATTTATAACACAGAGGCATCTATAACAAAGTCCCCAAACACAATTATAACACAGGGGCAACTCTCTCTAAAGTCCTCAAGCTCATTTATAACACAGAGGCATCTATGTCAAAGTCCCTAAGCACATGTAACACAAGGGCAATCTCTCAAAGGTGATAAAACCCAAAACACAATAACACATGGGTCACCTTCTTTACTTGGCAAAGGTCCACAACATATGTAACACTTTGGACCTTGCCATCAAATTTGGCTCACACATATTAGAGCCATCTTACACACTTAACTGATATCAAGACCAGACCTCGCCCATCCTGGTCCTCTGATGCACTCACATCAAATATAAACAAAGAGAGTCAACAATCTTTGTTCTTCCTCACATATGTATCTACCACAATCAAAGATGGCATAACATCATCAGTCATCAATGTCATACTACGGCAGCACCAAGAGACTATTCTAAGAAAGTCTTCCATAACTATCATTATCTACTCCAAGTCATCAACAAAGAAGACGATTCAAGCAAGTCTTGTAATATTCACTACACATGAGTGGCAAGAAATCTTACTAACAACAATCATAGCAATAGAATGCTACCGCAAAATCTTGCCACAGCAGAATATCCCCTGCAGCAGAATAATAGCGAATTGGGCACCGTGACACCCGCGGCAAAGCAACTTAGAATCAAGGGAATAATCAAATACAAAGCTTAGTAGCAAAGCTCGAAGTAGACTGTCACATTCGAAGCTTAGAATCATGAAATGGAGGCCAATCTTCATGCGGAAAGTTATAGCAAAAAAGCATCTTCATTCACAACAGGAGTAACCATCCACAATCGCCACAATGGGGGATGTTCCTCATAACACTCATCACAAGTCATGGGCATTGCAGCACCAACAAATTCTCATGAAGGATTTGCAGTTGCCAACAAAAGCTCATGGCAGAATCAACATCAATACAAAGATTTACGGCAGTTATCAAAATACGCCTATGGCAGCCACAACAAAATTCATGCCATTGCAAACCATGATGGCCTACAAATTCATGGAGGCCACCAATACAAAAGAAATCGGACCATCAAAAGAAAGTTGAAGTGTCATAGCTACGGTAGAGACAACATAGTTGCAGTAGAGACAGAAGCACTACAGAAGCAAGGCTCTGGCACGATTTTTCATGGCTTAGCTATAGCGCGGCAACAATAAGAATCCATGGTTTTAGCTATGGCATGGCAACATCGCAACCCTTCAGATGTTACTATAGCATATAATCCAAAAGCATCCATGGCAATTCATAAAGACAACCGCAGCAGTAGCAGTGCCCATGAAGTACTAGCCCCTGCAGTAGCCATGATAGCAAGAGTCTTAATGCCAACTCAACAGAAGTCTCAAGAAGCAAAAGCACAGCCATGACCAACTCAACAAAGAGAGTTCATGAAACAGCCACCAACGATGGAGTTCACATTGTCGAAAATCCAAAGTTAAAGGAGTTCATGACAAATTCATGATTAAGCTTGTAGCAAACACGGGCAAGGAACCGTCACACTCATGCCAAGCATTCAACAATAAAACTCCTACTTCAAATCCTGACAGTGAGTTTCTTTTTTATCACCATGATAATTTCTTTCCTTCTTATACTTCACATTACGGCAGGAGAATACATAGTCTAAGTGGAAAATTTAAATACCTGCCGAAGTAATAAAAAGCCTACCCGAAATCCATACACAATCTCTGCATATAAAATCTCAATCAAACCAAAAAAGGAAATACCTATAGCCTTAATACCTAGTCCAAACAAAAATTCCCACTCCTTCACAACAAAATCCAAGCAAAAAGCTGATCAAGCCCCAAAAGTCGAAAGCTGCGAACTCGCGCATAACACGACAAAAGGCAATAAGCTCTTGAGCCTGAGTTCAGCACATTTTCAGCTTGGGCTTTCTCAACCTCCATGAAAGCAAAGATCTCCTCTTGATGGGTCATTTACTGCTCACATTGCTTCAATTCCTCTTTAGTCTGAGCAAGCTTATCTCTGCACTCTCTGCTCCTCGCAATCTCAGAAAAGATGAAAGCTCAACCATTAGTAAGTATTTCGGCCAAATTCTTCAAATGAGCAAAGAGGCAAGACACAACAAAATCTTGGTGCGCGACATCATTGACGAAGTCTCACCAACAAAAACAATAAATCTTCACTCAAAGAATTAATTGGAGTCTAGCTCATGCCCTGAAGGCACTATCACACCAATCTGAGATTCAAACTAGCTATGGCAAGACTTGCTTCTACATTGGCAGCAAAGTCAGAAAATAATTCCATTATCTCTTCAACCCATGGCGGCAAGGAAGAATAAATGGTGGAGCAAGGCCTAAACAGTTGCATATGTCATCACTAATGGCAGAGAATCCACTCTGAAGCATACCATCAGAAGGCTTTCCATCTGCCATTACTTGCTACAGTTCTTCATCACAAGTAAACTTGTCGGTTCTCTCCTGGTTTCCTGCTACAGCGATAAAGGGAATCACGATATCAGTATCACTAACATCTCCTGCAGTAGTATCAATCATTACTCATTCATCAAAAGAAATGGTTGAAAAATTGATTGAAAGATCGATTGAGCCAACTCACCAGATGCATAGCCAATACTATCGTGGATCATAGGCTCCATGGTGATGCCTTCAATTTTGGGCAGAAATCTCTTTTGCAACTTGCCCTCCGATGGGAACCTCTTGTGAAGGAAGGTCATCGATGGCCATGCTTGATGCGCCAAGGGCTTATCATGGTCTTGAAGAACACAATGGAGATCATGGAGAGGATGAGCGTATACGGCAAAGAAGCAAGGACAAGCTTGAAGATAAGGAGGGTTGCGCAAGTGATGTTCCAAGCTCCAAGGAGTTGCCTAAGATGCCATTTGATCCATTGAAGATGCCTTTAGGTCCGATGACTAGAGCAAGAGCTAAGAAGTTCAAAGATGCATTAACAAGTCTTGTTCGAACTCATCTTGAAGACTTGAAGACCATTGAATATGTTTGGAGCAAGAATATTCCAATCGATCCAAAGCTTCATTCAATCGATTCTAGGAATATTCCAATCGATTCCAAGTTATGCACTTTACTTGAAATCGATGAGCATTAGATCTTTCATTGTGTAATTCGGCCATATGGGTCTTAATTCTATCTTAGATTAGTTATTTATTTAGTTTGGATCTTGTTTAATTAAGTCCAATCCTTAAGTTATTTTCCTATTGGTTGTATTTTAGGATAGTCTCTAGATTGTTCTATGCTAAACTACCCTTAACCCTTGCATTGAATGCCTAGGTCGGTTTAGAGGGGTTTATGCGTTGGTCTTGTGCCTATATAAGGCCACCAATATCTCTTGTAAACACAAGTTAAGTTAAGTTGATTAAATAAAGTTGAGGTTTATTCACCCAATTGATTATCTTAGCTTCATTGTTCTAGTTTGAGCATACTTTAGGGTTCTTCAATCTTGTGAAGTCCTAGCAAACAATTAGGTTGTGATTGCTTAATTGTTTGTGAATCTTGTGATCTTAGGTGTTCAATTGCAGATCTAAGGTCTAAGGCCGACGAGCGAAGAAGAGATCTTTGGGATAGGTTGATCGATTCCTACAAGTCTAGAAGTTTGGTGATTTCAAGTTGATCTTTGGCGGGTCTCAAAGGTGGATTTGAACCTAAAGTAACTAGATTCGTATCAATTGGTAAGCAGAGCATAGGTTGTCATCTTTAATCGGTAAATCTATCATTCTGTTCATCATTCATCAAGTTTTTCATCTATCTTATTCATCTAGTTGAAAATTAAAAAAACAGAAACTTTGAAAAATCATAGCGGATTCATCTTAACTCCTATTGCTTTGAAATTTCAGATTTGAAGTCCTTATAACTAGTAGTTATATCGAAAAATATCAAAAAAATCAAACAAAATAAAAAAAATTTTGACCAGAAACTTGTGAGTTTTGTTCTGGATTCGTTTGAGCTCGGAAAGCTTTGAAATTTGAGATTTAGACTTATTTTAGTGTTATATTTCTGGGAAAATATTGAAAAAATAAAAAAAATCCGTGGTGTTATTGCAATTTTGCAGAATTAGGGTTCTTATCCAGGTTATTTGGGGATTAGGGTTTTGTTTTGTGCAATTGATTCAATTGGTTGCAATTAACCCTAATTGATTGTTTGTTTGAGATTCTTGGGTTGCTTTTGCTGTGATTTGAGATTTAATTTTAGGTTGAAACCCTATTGGAGACAAGTGGTACAAAATTGGATCTAATTGGTACTAGGATTTCTAATCGATTTAATTGGTTGAATTGTGATTAATTGAGTTTTGTGCTGCAAGTTTGGAGAAGGAAATCAACATAAAAGGGCTGCAGAATTGGTTTGGTTTGGTTGGAGATCACTTTCCTTTGATTCACAAAAGTTTTTCTACTATGATTTGGCTGCGATGTTGCAAACCCTAATGCAAAGAGTGGAGGCCATGTCTACTCAAGTTAATCAAAGATTGGACACCTTAGAGGGCCAAAATCAACAAGCTCAACCTCCACAACAAAGAGCTAATGCCGCAAACAACAATGAAAGAGCTCAACTTCCACCACCGAGACAAGTTGCTAGGTTGGATCCAATGGAGAGATTGAGGCAACAAGAGCTTGGAGGTCAAGCTTACAATGAGAACTTGCGGCCTAGGAGAGGTGTTGAATGAGATGAGCCAAAGGACAACATCAAGTACAAAATCCCATAGTTCAATGGGAGAGGGACCCTTGCGGATTACTTGGAGTGGGAGTCAAAATTGGACATGTACTTTGATTATCACCCCTTTGCCGAACCTAAGAAGGTACAAATTGCTATCCTTGAGTTTGTGGAGAATGCTTTGAATTGGTGGAATCAATTAGTGCAATCAAGGAGGAGAAATTAGGAGCGGCCTATTGATACTTGGGTGGAGTTGAAGAGTGTCATGAGAAAGAGATTTGTGCCAGGCTTCTATATCAATTCTTTTTACCAAAGCTTGCAATCTTTGAGGCAAGGAACAAAGAGTGTTGATGAGTACTACTCGAAGATGATGTTGTTGATGTCTAGGGCGGAAATTGAAGAAGCTCCACAAGCCACCATGGCTAGGTTCCTTGCGGGCTTAAATAGAGATATTCATGACATAGTGGAGATGCAACAACATTATGATGTTGAAGAGTTGCTACAACATCCTTGAAGGTCGAGGGTCAAATTAAGAGGAATGGCTCTAAGAAGAATTTTGCATCATCATCTAGCTCATGGAAAACTCCAATTAAGAAGGATGAGAAATCTTTCAACAAGGAGAAGGAGGTGGCGCAAAAGGGAGTAACTCCTAAATCCGATTCTAAGTCTTAATCAAGTTATTCTTCTAAGCCTCATGTTAAGTGTTTTAAGTGTCAAGGATATGGTCATTATGCTAAGGATTGCGTTAACAAGAAGGTTATATATCTTAATGATCATGGTGAAATAGTGAGTGAAGATGAAGACTTTAACTTGGGATCAAGTGGTGATGGAGATGACGAAGGGGAAGATCATGCGCATGATGTGGATGATGATGATGGTGACACACCCGCAGTCTTGAGTTTAGTTGCAAGGAGAACTTTGAGTGCTTATGTTAAAGGAGATGTGCAAAATCAAAGAGAGAATTTGTTCCATACTAGGATGCATGCGCATGGAAAGCCTAGTAGTGTAATCATTGATGGGGGGAGTTGCACAAATATAGCTAGTGTCTATTTGGTGAAGGAGTTGTCATTGCCCACTACTAAACACCCTAAACCTTATAGTTTAGGATGGTTCAATGATAAAGAGGAGATTAGGGTTAACAAACAAGCTTTAGTTTCTTTTTCCTTGGGCAGGTACAAGGAGGATGTGCTTTGTGATGATTTGCCAATGCAAGCATGTCATGTTCTACTTGGTCGACCATGGCAATATGACAACAAGGTGCATCATGATGGTGAGTCAAATAAGTACTCTTTTATGTGCGGTAAGCATTCCATTACTTTAATTCCTTTATCACCTCAAGAAGCTTTAAAAGATCAATTAAAAGTGAAGGATGAATTTGCTAGAATGAAATCTGAATTTAAGGCTAAAGAAAAGGCAAAGAATGTTAGTTCTAGTGTGAATTGCGTTGAAAACAAATCTGTTTTGGTTGATAAGCATGCTAGTTCTAAGAAAGTTGTTAAGGAGTGTATGTTAGCTACTAAGAGTGAGATTAAGAATGCTTTGAATGATAATTCTGTTTTGATCTTACTTTTGCTTAAAAATACACTTGTGAGCACTAACAACTTGGAAAGAGAACTTCCAAGCAATATTGTGTCTCTTTTGAGTGATGTTGTAGGAATTTGAGTTGTTTTGATGCAAGGAGGGAAGTCCGTAGCTTACTTTTTTGAGGAAATTCCTACTGCATTGCCATCCATTAAAAAGATTGAACTCAATCCATATGGTGTGCGATACAAGTTCATTGAGAGTTTTCCTTATGTGGTGCGCTACAAACAAGGTAAGGAGAATGTTGTAGCCGATGCTTTATCAATGAGGTATGTCTTACTTTCCATGCTTGATGTGTGTGCCTTCTTGTTCTTTGGCGTTATGTGCTTGTGAGGGAATCGCATGAAGGGGGTTTAATGGGTCACTTTGGTGTTGATAGAACATATGAGATATTGCATGAACACTTCTTTTGGCCTAAGATGCGATATGATGTTGGAAAGCATGTTTCTAGTTGCATTGTTTGTTTGCAAGCTAAATCTACATCTAAACCTCATGGATTGTATATTCCTTTGCCTATTCCTCATGAACCATGGACACATATTAGCATGGATTTTGTGTTAGGTTTACCTCGATCTAGGAGAGGTAAAGATTCTATCTTTGTTGTTGTTGATAGGTTTTCTAAGATGGCACACTTTATTGCATGTGTTAAAACGGATGATGCCATTAATGTAGCTAATTTGTTCTTTAAGGAGATTGTTAGACTACATGGAATGCCTAGAACGATTGTTAGTGATAGATATGCTAAGTTCTTAAGTCACTTTTGGAGAACTTTATGGGCTAAGTTAGGCACTAAGTTGTTATTTTCAACTACTTGTCATCCTCAAACCAATGGCCAAACTGAAGTAGTTAATAGGACTTTGTCAACCTTGCTTAGAGCTTTGATTAGAAAGAACTTAAGAACTTGGGAAGATTGTCTACATCATGTTGAATTTGCATACAATAGAAACATACATAGTACTACTGGATATTCACCTTTTGAGATTGTGTATGGCTTTAATCCTTTAACCCCATTGGATTTGTTGAGTTTACCTTTGAGTGTGCAAGTTGACATGGATGGACAAAGGAAGGCCGATTTTGTTAACGATGTTCATTGAAAGGTTAGAGCTCAAATTGAGAAGAAAACACAACACTAAATGAAGGTTGCTAACAAGGGGCGCAAAGAGATCATCTTTGAACCTGGTGATTGGGTTTGGTTGCATCTAAGGAATGAGAGGTTTCCTGAAAAGAGAAAGTCTAAGCTCTTACCCCGCGGAGATGCTCCATTCCAAGTCTTGGAGAGGATCAACAACAATGCCTACAAGCTAGATCTTCCTAGTGAATATGGTAATTTAAGTGCTACTTTTAATGTTTTAGACTTATCCTTGTTTGATAGTGATGCAGATTTGATGACAAATCCTTTTCAAGGGGGAGGGGATGATACGCAAAGGGCTTATCATGGTCTTGAAGAACACAATGGAGATCATGGAGAGGATGAGCATGTGCGGCAAAGAAGCAAGGACAAGCTTGAAGATAAGGAGGGTTGCGCAAGTGATGTTCCAAGCTCCAAGGAGTTGCCTAAGATGCCATTTGATCCATTCAAGATGCCTTTAGGTCCGATAACTAGAGCAAGAGCTAAGAAGTTCAAAGATGCATTAACAAGTCTTGTTCGAACTCATCTTGAAGACCATTGAAGATGTTTTGAGCAAGAATATTCCAATCGATCCAAAGCTTCATTCAATCGATTCCAGGAATATTCCAATCGATTCCAAGTTATGCACTTTACTTGAAATCGATGAGCATTAGATCTTTCATTGTGTAATTTGGCCATATGGGCCTTAATTCTATCTTAGATTAGTTATTTATTTAGTTTGGATCTTGTTTAGGATTGGGCCTTGTTTAATTAAGTCCAATCCTTAAGTTATTTTCCTATTGGTTGTAGTTTAGGATAGTCTCTAGATTGTTCTATGCTAAACCGCCCTTAACCCTTGCATTGAATGCCTAGGTCGGTTTAGAGGGGTTTATGTGTTGGTCTTGTGCCTATATAAGGCCACCAATATCTCTTGTAAACACAAGTTAAGTTAAGTTGATTGAATAAAGTTGAGGTTTATTCACCCAATTGATTATCTTAGCTTCATTGTTCTAGTTTGAGCATACTTTAGGGTTCTTCAATCTTGTAGAGTCCTAGCAAACAATTCTGTTGTGATTGCTTAATTGTTTGTGAATCTTGTGATCTTAGGTGTTCAATTGCTGGTCTAATTGAAGGTCTAAGGCCGACGAGCAAAGAAGAGATCTTTGGGATAGGTTGATCGATTCCTACAAGTCTAGAAGTTTGGTGATTTCAAGTTGATCTTTGGCGGGTCTCAAAGGTGGATTTGAACCTAAAGCAACTAGATTCGTATCAATGTGATTCTTAGTTGAATCCAAAACTTCTTCCACAATGTTGCCAGAAGCAGAGATGTTCTTTGGATCATTAGCCGACACATCAGCCTCGGCAGCAATATTATCAGTCTTACCTACGGAAGTGGCAACCTTGCCCACGGCAGGAAGCTTGTCATCATGAGCCACTTCGTTACAACAGAAGCATCATGTTGCCATGACAAAATTCAAAAAAGGAGAAGATGGAAGACAATTCAACACCAGTACCAAAAAGGTAGAAAAGTGCTTGCCTTGCGGAAGCTGAAAGTGCAACAGATCCCGCGGAGCCCCTACCTGATTGAGAGGCCATCTTCCTATCATAAAGATGCGACCGTTGGGCAATTTTGACCCATGATCAATTTGAGAGTCAAGATCCTGCTCTTGCTGCAGCAAGGAACTCTCACTCAAAGGGGGCTAAATGTTAGGGGTCAAAATGGGGATGATCCGGGGCCCACAAAAGCCCACCAAGCATACTCAAGTCCTCAAACACATTTATAACACAGAGACATCTATACTAAAGTGTCTAAACACAATTATAACACAAGGGCATGGCAAAGGTTCATAACATGTGTAACACATTTGGGCCTTACCATCTAATTACTTATACATAGCAAAGGCCCACATTATATGAATAACATTGGGCCTTGCTATCTCACTTTCCTTTTCAGGCCCAAAAAATGCCTAAAATGATTAAGCTTTGCCACCTCACCAGCCGGCTAAGAGCATGAGGACAAAAAGGCACTAAATCCCAATCTCCTGCTGCAGCATGTCAGACTTTCCCACTGCGGAAAGTATTTAAGGGGAGCATTTCACATAAATTCAAATTTCCTCATATTTATCCATTTATAGCAGGAGATTAGTGCTAATTAATCCTTATTACAGGACTAATTGTGGCCCAAGCCCACAGCGGGAAACAAGTTGGGAGTAGCGGATTGGATGGCAAAAGAGGAAGGAATCTCCCTTGTTTACCAATCTTGAAGGGAACGGCTATGCTTGGAGGCTGTTCCTTAACACAAAAACGGTAATGAAGGGGCTGCAGAAAGTGGAATCAAAAGCAAAGCTAATTTGAGTTTGGAGGAACCTCAACTACTACAATGGAAATGTAGCATCGACGATGGCGACATATATTTGCTAAAACAGGGGCTGATTTCAAGATGAGAAAGTGGCCATTGTTAGCTTCCTCAAATCGGAAGATTCTTTATCTTAGACCCAAAAGCTATTCACTGAATCAATCAAAAAGCAAGAGCGAAATAGGGCAGCCAGACAAAGGTTCCGACCGGGCAAGAGGAATGCTATAAAAAGGGGTCACCAGCGGCAGAAATGGCAACTACTTTCAGCTGCCTTCACCTACCTTCATCTATCATCTTCTTCATATCAAGAATTAAGCATCAAGAATCGCTTCACACATACAAAACAACCATATCTCTCATCAAAGTCTGTAACACAAGATCCCTAATCACTCACTCAAGAGTTGCAAGCAACAAGCCAAGAAGTCGGTCCCGTTCTTCCCAAATCGATGTTTTCTCCTCCATTGTCAATACTTTGTATTTTGATTCCATTGTACTCACTGTGTTTCTTCTTCTTTTCTCCCAAATCCCACTTTCAATTTGTTACCCACAAGTTCTGAAATCAATAAGAAGCTTTTGATTCACTTTATTTCAAGAAAATACATTTTTGCTGTTGTCGTTCATCTTTTTCATCTTCCTCAATTCTTCTCCCTTTTAAAAGCTGTAGTCTTTGTTTTTCCTACTGTACGGACTATTCTTTGGGCAACAGCCTAAGCTAAAGTTGTTCTTTTCCCTGCTGTGAAAACCATTTTTTGGCAGAAGGTTTTTCCTTTAAAGGTTCTTGGAATCGATCTTGTGAAACCCGATTTCACTTCTGGGAAATTTGGGCTAGGCTTGAATCCAATAGTGAGTCGAACCAGGCCTTCCAAACACACAAAAAGGCTCCCACAGCTTTATAAACAAATTAAGATGAAGAAAAAATTAGTTTTCTTTTTTCTTTTTCTTTTTGGCAATAGGAGCGGTAGAATAATATTTTTTTTACTACATGTGAATATGAAATTAAATGACATGCTATACAAATGGAGGTAGTCTTCTCCCATCCCTAAACTCACCCTGCTCGTCCCAGGATTTGAACCTAGGACCTCCTGTCAGAGGTCGAAGTTCTTAACCACTGGGTTGTCCCCTTGGGGATACGGAAGGATAATATTAAAAAGCATAACATACTTTTGGCCAAAAAAAAAAAAGAAGCATAACATACTACATTGTTCTGAAAGCATACAAACAAACACAAGAAATTAAAAACACACTTAGCTTGTTTCGATGCTCTTCTTTCAACTATCCTATTAGACATATCAAATTCTAAAAACAGGTAGAGACAAGGCAAAATTGAAGAGTAAATACAAGATATATATAACTTAAACTTTGTAGCCATATTTGCTACAAAATTCGCCATAGAGTTTGCTCCCCAGTAGATGAAACATAAGCTGAGATGAGAAAAATTTGCTGCTAGATAGAAAATATCATTCTTGAGAAGCTCCAGATGAGTTGGCAGCTGGTCCTTCCTATTGTAAAACAATAAAATAGTGGCCAGAGAATCAGTTTCAATTATTAGATTGGTGATGATGTTGTCTTTTCAGTTTCCCTACATTGTTCAGCTCTCGTCCTCTTGAGTTAATTTATTCTGATTTTTGGGGATCTTTCTCTGAACTATTTATTGAAGGTTTCTCTTATTTTGTCATTTTTGTTGATCACTTTACTAAATATATTTGGTTTTTTTCCTATGAAACGGAAATCTGATCTTTATCTTCTATTTCCTAAATTCAAGTCTCTTGGTGAGAAATTCTTTCAGGCACAAATTATTTCTGTTTTTTTATGTGGGGGTGGCGAGTATGAAAAACTCAACTAACTGCTCCAACTACATGGCATATCTCATCTTCAAACACCTCCACATACACCAGAGCACAACGGTGTTTCCGAAAGGAAACATCGTCATATAGTCGAAACTGGTATTGCCTTACTCTATCATACTAAAATGCCTTCAAAGTTTTGGGCCTTGGCTTTTCAAACAGCAGTTTATTAAATTAACATGTTACCCACTCATGTCTTAAATAATCACTCTCCCTTTCAACTTGTATTTAAACGGGATCCGAATTATTCTAAACTTCGAATTTTGGGTTGTTTATGTTATCCATGGCTTTGACCTTATTCTAAAAACAAACTTGACTTTTGGTCCAAACCATGTATTTTTGTTAGGTATAGTGATAATCAAAGTGCCTATAAATGCTTTGATTTTAATGCCAATAAATTCTACACATCTCGCCATGTAGTGTTTATAGATAAGAAGCTTTCGTTTTCTTCTACTTCTATTCCTTCTGAACTTCAATCTAGAGACATCTCTTTCTTGTCTGTTTCTACGAGTCTTGTCCAAATTCAATCAGTGACTACATCATTAATGCAACAGGCACCGCAATTGCCAAGACCAAATGTATCTGTACAACCACCAGTAAGTTCTTCTCCGGTTTTTTCTACTGTAAGTTCATCTAAAGTTTTTCATGCGGTAAATTCATTTTCAAATTTTCCTGCGGCATCTGTTGTTGTGGCTCCATCTTTAGTTGTCGCACCTCATATTGCCTCGGCAGATATCGTTGTAGAACCTAGTGCTTCCTCTATGATTTGTTCCGCATAGAATATTGTGCTTCCATCTTCCACTGCAAGAACTGCAAACGGACAGGTCATTGTTCATAAATATGTTACCAATGCTCATCCTATGCAAACTTGGTCCAAAGACAACATCTTTAAACCGAAATCAATCCAGATCACCACCAAGCATCCCGTCTCGATTCCCTTAGAGCCGACTTCGATATCTTAGGCTCTCAAGGAGTTATGTCTGATGAGCTCAATTCATTGCTGTACAATGGCACATGGGATTTAGTACCACCCACTTCTTCGCAGAATGTGATTGGTTGTAAATGGGTTTTCAAACTCAAGCGCAACCCCGATGGCAGTATTTCTCGGCACAAAGCTAGGTTAGTTGTGAAGGGCTTTAATTAGAGACCTGGAATAGATTTCTCTGAAACCTTTAGCCCTGTTGTTAAACCTACTACAACTCACCTTGTTCTCTCCATAACCTTACAAAATTCTTGGAAGTTATTTCAACTTGATGTTAATAATGATTTCTTGCATGGCCATTTGACTGAGGCAACCACCTGGTTTTATTGATTCCACTCATCCTCACCATATTTGGAAGTTGAAAAAGGCTATTTATGGTCTTAAACAGGCGCCTCGAGTATGGTACTAGGAATTGTGCTCTTTTTTTTATCAGTTATGGTTTTTGGCAGTCTTAGTCCGATTCATTTTTATTCTTATATAAACAAGGTAGGGTGCAACTCTATTTCTGGTTTATGTAGATGATATCATCTTAACTGAAAGCGATGAATCAATTTTGCATATGTTTTGTTACTTTCTGATACCATATAAGAAATAGAGGATACAAAAATTATTGGAAGAGAAGCATAAAGCCCTTGTATTGCATTGACGTATATATACACATATGAGTGTACTGCAGGATTACAAAATACAAAGTACAATAGTACAAATTACGTGTCCAAAATTAGTGGAGCTAATTATGGAAGAACTAATTACAAATTATGTGTCCATAACTAGTGGAGCTAACTATGACAGGATTAATTACAACAGAGTCAGTTACCGCAGGACTTGGGATTGAACGTATCCTCTTATATGCAGTAGAATTAGAAGTAATACCAAAATAAACAGAGAAAGTAGAGAGCATAACTCCATTAGAATCTCTACCTCCACAACCCAAAGTATTAGGATTTCCATGGGATGAGCCATCATAATTCAGTCTGAAAAAATGATGAGGAGGTGGTTTCCATGAGATTGAAATTACTTTATCTTTAGAAAAATGATGTGATAAAACTGGTTTTTCAAAAGTGAAAGCATGCAAATAATATAAGGTTGTTTGAAACATTCCATTTTTAATTATAAGAGCATCATTAAACAAAGAATCGTTTCTAAAAAACCACATTTGCCACAAAATCATACTAGGCCATGTAGTTTGAAGAATCCATTTATCATAAATAGAAAACAATCAGAGAGCTTTATTAAAAAGGTTAATAACCAATGTGAAATGGTTGTATATAGAATCCTAGGGGTATGGAATTTGGCAGTAAGTAATCTGTCATGAGCCAATAACTAAAGGAAAAATAGGGTCTTGATTTTCCATTATAAAAGAGATTTCACAGCATGAGAGGTTTTGTATATCAGATAGTTATAAAGGGAAGATGTAGAGAATTCGGTTCTATCACTATAGGTGGATAATATGCAACAAAAGGGTTTAAAATTCCATCCTTGCCTACCTCTTACCATAACTTCACTAACCTTAAGTGACTCTAGCATGGGGAATAGGTTGAGGAATAAGGTCAGCAATGGCATACTTTCATAACCACTTATCAAACCAAAAGTTAATTCAATTGCCATTTCTAAGAGATATTTAATGTTATCAGCAATTAGAGGAATACATTTTAGTAAACCTGACCATATAGTAGAAATAGCCGATGTCCTTGAGGCAAGTATATCTGATTCTTTGAAGTACTTTTGTTTAAGAACATTAAAAATTAAATTGTCTTGGTTATTCATAATTCTCCATATATATTTTGCAATAAGGGCCCTATTAAAATCATGTAGTGAGTGAATTCCTAGTCCTCCAAGTTTCAGGGGAGAGCAAGACATTTTCCTTGCACAAGTTTCAGGGGAGAGCAAGACATGTAGTGAGTGAATTCCTAGTCCTCCTACTGTAGGGAGTTTTATTTTTGTCCTTGGAGTGATTCCATAGAAACTTCGTTAACTATGTATTATTTCCTCTATTCCTATTTAATAGTCCAATTTAACTGATTTATTTGTTTAAGAAAAGAAATTAATTTCCTAAATTATATAGCAAAATCACTTAACCTTCCTATATTACCCTTCATTACAATCTCCATAAATGTTGATGGAATTCCTTAACCTATAAATTCATGAGTGGTTAACAGAACAACTTTATTAAGATATTTATTACAATTTCAACAACTAAGTTGACTTAGGACATGAGGGTATATTTGGAAAGAAAAGATAATGGACAAATAAAAAGAAACAAGGGGTGTGGAAAATTAAAAAGGAACAAAGGGAGTAATTTTTTTTAGGTTCTTAGGAAGTAGAAAAATTGACATATTGCATATAGGTATTGAAGAAAGCATAGCCTTGATGAGGATAAGCCTACCCACATAAGAGAGATACCTATTATACTATATTTGTAGCAAATTATTAATTTTGAACATCAGGGATTGAGAATATGAGTGCAAAATCCTACCAGTAAATACAAGAAGCCCTATGTATATTTCTCGTGAAGAAGAACGTGGAATTTGAAAGAATAAAGACAATTGAAGTTTAGTTTCTTCACAGGTATTAGGAGAAGAGATGAAAGAGCATTTATCAAAATGGATGGCTTGTTCAGAAGCATTATAGAAAAGTTGAAGACAATTTTTAAGAGAAGTAAGGGTGATAGGACCAATTCTTGAGAAAATATAGCGATCATCAGCATAATTTAAGCAAGGAATTAGGGGAGAGCAAATTCGGTGACTAACCGACCGGATCGACCGCACCTCTGCGGTGCGGTTGCAATGCCCATTGTTTCAGTCGGTTAGGAACCGATCGAAAAAATATGAAAGGCGGTTCGGTTGTCGGTAATATCATTTTTGTCAAATAACCGACCGAGCACCGACCGACCCTTTTAATATATATATATATATATTATATTATTATTGATATATATTATATATATTTCTGTTTATATTCAATTAAATTAGTATAAATATAAAAGAAAAAACCAAAACTAACCCTTTTATTTTCTCCCTTTTCTCTCTCTTCTCTCTCGTCTTCTCCATCTCTCTTTTTCTCAGATCTGAGATCTCACATGAAACCTAAGCTTCAATCCAAATTTATTAGGAAATGTGGTCTTCTTCCATCCACATCCATTTCCCTCCAAAAAAGTCTGCACTTCTTCTCTTTTTTTCATCCAAAATTGGAATCCTTTGAATCCTAATTTTCTATTTTCCTTTTTAATTTTTTTGGGTTTTGGTCCAAGAATCTTGTTTCAGAGTCTCTCTCTCATTTAAACTTTCATTTTTTATGGATTAAAATCCTGATTCAGTCATTCGATGGGTTGAAATTCAGTCACTGTTATGGGTTCCAATTTTAGGCAAATTGGGAATCAAGATTTAAGTGCTCAAGAATCAGGAATTTTCAATCAGCAAAGGAAATTTTTAATGTTCTTTGGTTAAGATTGAAAAGAAACTGGTAGTATCTGCTTTTTATTTGATTTGATGAATCATGTTCATGTTGGTTGTTCCTTGTTGTTCTTCTGTTGAGCTTCAAAGTTTAAAGGTTGTTTTTTTTTTCTTCTGTTAAGGCACAAAAGCTCTGTTTAGTTTTCAGAAACGTTTGGTTTTTTTTTTCTTTTTGTGTTGTAAATGAGCATGGGAAGATATTTCTGCAGTATTTAATTTTCTCTCAAATGTGTATAAATTTCATTGCAGTAACATTTATATGCAAAAAAACCGACAACCGACAAAGCCGACATCCGTCGGTGGCATGCGGTTCCAATGTTTGTCGGTCGGTGCTCGGTGTCAGAATTCTCATTGTTGGTTTACGGTTGGTATTGGAAATTTATCAACTGAACCGACCGATGCTCCCCCCTACAAGGAATCATAGGAACAAATCTGGAAGCTTTGAAAAGAGAATTATCATCAATATGTTTGAGCAAAGACTTGTTGAGAAAATCAGAGCAGAGAATGAAGATATAAGGTGATCGTGGGTCACCTTGTCTCAACTCTGAAACTCTTGGATGGTGATGTTAATCTTCAATTATCGATCTCAAATTGATATTGTCTTCAATCATTAACCTCGAATTGATTCTGATTGACATTGTTGATGAGTCTTCCTCACATCAAGGCATGATCGTCAATCTCAATTGTTTAACTTGAGGATCATCAGTAAATGGCAATTACGATCTTGTGACTTGAATGCTTGATTCGTTTCTCATATAGTACGACACAGTTTGAATCGTCTTTACTTCAATTGAAGATTATCTTTATGAAATTGACTAAGTAGAGCTATATGGAGGCAAATAACGTTGCTTCTTTCTTTGGGAGGCTGTTGGCCTCAATTGCACTAAATTGCTTTTGAGGTCGTCGACCTCAACCCTAATTTCTCCTTTGGGAGGCCATTGGCCTCTACTTAGCTTAATTCCTTGGTCGGCCGTCGGCTTCACCCTTATTTTACCATGGAAAGCTATCGGCCTCAATCAATTTGGAGCTGAAGAGGCCGTCGGCCTCCATCAATTATAACCTAAAGGTCGTTGGCCTCCATTTCATCTTCCTTCTTTCCACAAAATCAATATTTAATTTCTTCCAACATTAATTTACAAGAAGGTTCCTTGCAATTTACAAGGGTGGATTGGGCTTTAGGGCTAGGTGAAAAGGTTTTTTCCTAGATCCTAAAAGGATTAGGATGGTCTCTAATCAATATTCATTGGACATTAGATTTAGTCTTAACAGTCCAATTCCAATTAATTAGACCATAATTACTTAATTACCCTGGATGTATATTAGGGTATAAACAATATTTATTGTGTTTAATGCTTTAATTTTTATGAGAATGGAAAATTTGAGGTACTAATTTTATATTGAATAAAATAGATATTTTGGGAATAAATCGAGGCACCAATTTAGTTTTACATGAGGAATAAATTAGAGATTTAATCATCAAATTATATCTCTAGCTAAGGGTTTGATTGATTTATTTATGTGAATTTATTAGTCGATGATCCATAGTTTTTGTCAAAAGAGAGATTGATCTTGTATTTGGAGGAATTCGTAATATTTGTTTTCTTATATATTTTATTTGCGTTATCTTTATTTGTAATCTTATCTGCTTAACCCTATTTTCTAAGTGTTGTTTTTAGTTAAGAAGTAAGATTACAAAAGATTTCTTTGTGGATTGACCCTGACTCAAGGCTTACTATTGTTAGTTTATAATTGATAGTTAAAATGACATAGTTAGGAATTATTTTATGATTGTATAATGAGAATGATCACCAATCTAATTTAACCACTCGTGTAAATCTGTTCCTAAATAAATAAATACAAAAATAAATTTAAAAAGAAAAAAAGATTTTATATTGCCAAGATTTGAACCTGAAATTTCAAAGATTAAAATTTAATCAATGTGCTACAGCGGAATTATTGATTGCAATTCATAATAGAATATTTTTATCTCTATTCAGATGAGTTATATCCAGTAAAAAAGAGTAAAGTTATATCAATTTTTGCCCTCCGTTTTCGTTTCCTTCTTCTTGTTTTTGGTTACTAATCAATTAAATAAAATGAATATGATATACATAAATGGAATAATGATAATCCAAGATAGCACGAGCTATATTTATGCTCTAATTTAGAGTTGAGATTTTTTTTTGATAACCAATTTGATTATAGATGAGATAGTTATTAGAGAGCATATGAGAAAATTATTTGCCTTGATTTAGATGACAATAGAGAATGGGCATATAAGAAAATGCAAATAACACTGTAGAACAAGAAATTTCGACCAATAAGAACTTTTCTACAATTTTCTTTTAAGAAATTATCGTTAAATTTATTGGGTATTATCTAAACAAAATTGGTAGATAAAGATGACACATGGTCTGACCAATCAAATTTCAAAGTCTTATGGTTTGACCAATCAAAATTAACTTGTGAGTTAACATCTTTTATCTCTAATTAAATTTTAATAATTGGTAGATAAATTACATCATTTGACCAATCAAATCCCAAGGTTTTATTAACTAGCCAATTAGATTTCTCTGATGTGTCAATCTATTTATCTCAAATTAAAATTAATTATTTTGAGATAAATAACCAAGAGAAATTAAGTTCTTTTGAAACTCCTTATCTACCACTATAAATACCAAGCTCTCCACGTCATTTTTCATACAGTTGAAGAGCAAATTCTCCAGGAATTATTAAAGAAGATTCAAGGAGGATTATCAAAGAATATTTTCCTAATTTGTGTAGAGTAAGTTTTCTCTTGCTTCTCCTTTATTGAAATAAAGACCTTGTTGCTTTAAAAAAAAAGAATATTATTATGTTTGAAGAATTTATTTGCTGCTGCTTATTCTTGAAGAATTGTTGCTGCTTATCAAATTCAACAAGTCACCAAGACCCTTGAATCAAATTATTGTCAATTCTTGAAGAATTGTTGCTGCTTATCAAACTCAACAAGTCACCAATACCCTTGAATCAAATTATTGTTAATTCAAGATCAAGTTATCAAGACCCTTGAATCAAATCAAACTCTGAAGTTATCAAATCAAGATCAAATCATCAAGACTCTTGTATCAAATTATCATTAAGTCGAAGATCAAGCCATTGAACCTTGAATTAAATCTTGAAGCAGACTTTTGCATAGAAGAAGAATCAAAGGACAATTTCTTATTACTAGGTTTAATGCCCGCGCTTCGCTGCGGGTTTTAATAAAGAAACGTTGTAGAGATTCATTTAAGGCTAATATATATTTATAGAAGAGAAATCGAAATAAAATCTTAAATAGTTGACATAGAGCAAGCTCTAGTTCGGCTAAAAAAAAGCAATCTCTAGTAAATTTTCATTACTCTAATATTTCTGTTCAGTTTAGGAGAGCATGATACATATTTCAATGCATACAAACTTCCGCTCCTAATGAGCTCACTGTCAAAATTTGAACTTAGTACAATTCAATGTTTGCTTGAAACCTGAGGAAGAAACAACATATATAACACACATTTAGCCCATTTGCACACCATCATGAGGATTTAATAAAACCATGCTTAAAACTGCATCCAAACTTCAGCAGAATACAAATGAAACAAAAGGAAATATTAAACATTGTTGAGCAGATTTTACGAATTGGATTAAGACTATATGACTAAAAAGATAGCATGTCTTGGAAGTAAAAGACTGGATCTTCTCATACATAGATTGTGCCTCATTCAGCCTCTAAACAGTTGTAGCCATTTCATCATTATATGTCTGAATTTCTCACCGCAATTAGCTTCCCAGAATTGTCGGGCATTTTCCTAACTTTTGTTGCAGCAACAATAGCTCTTATAGAGGATATGCCATCCTGATTTTAAAATGTATAATAATAAAATCAAGTCAGCAACCTCTCCCAAACCAATTTTCATGTCAAGTTAAAAGAAAGAATGAATTCAATAAAATCAAAGATCCTTGATTTGGTGATAGAGCCTAAAACACTGACCAAGCTTGAACAATGCTAAAAATTAAAATGCAAATTGATCATGGAACTTGCCATTTTCATAAGATTTAGGTAGGAAACTATTTAAATTGCAGAGGGTAAAAATTTGTCCAAGATAGGCAAAAATGGCATAATTTTGTGGCTCATCCAATGTGAAATAAGTGCAAAAGTATAAAATGACATACCCTTCCTCTTAAATTCTGCAGTAATAAAGAAACATGAATGCATGCATCAGGCATCATAATTATCAACAATGTTTTTTCTCCTTTCACCAAATATGGTTGGTAAAGAAAAATGATGTTGAATATGCATCATAAACTCATTCCAATATAATTATATGCCTCCAAAATAAGATTTCAATGTCCACATGAAATGAAACTCAATTTAATATTATCAACAGAGTACTTTGAAAGTATTGGATATTTAGACAAACATGAAAAATTTGTACTTAGGAACATATAAAAGATAACTTTTTATTGCCAATCTGCCATGATACGAATCTAGTTGTATTAGATTCAAATCCAACCTTTGAATATCCACCAAAGTCGACTTGAACTTCTTCAACTCCTAGACTTGTATGTCGATGATCTTCACAAAGCTATCCCTCCTCTTTCGTCGGCCTTAAGCACTCAATTAGACCTGCAATTGAATTCTCAAGATCACAAGATTCACAAACAACTAAGTTATCTCAACCTAATTGCTTGCTAGGACTCTACAAGATGAAGAACCCTAAGTTTGCTCAAACTAGAACAATGAAGCCAAAGAAATCGATGTGGATATAAACCTCTCAACTTTATTGATTAACTTAGCTTATGTTTACAAGAGGGGGATGGTCCCTTTATATAATAGTAGGGGACGCATAACCCTTCTCCTAAATCTAAAAGGAAACCATTACATAAAGGAAGGAACAAGGAAATAGCCTACTCCTTGTCCTATTTCCTTGTTCCTACTAGGAAAAGTAAATACTTAACTTAATTAAGCAAGGATTGGACTTAGTCAAACAAGACCCAACCCTAATAAGGTCCAAACTTAAAAATAAGCTAATCTAAGATAGAATTAAGCCCAAACAAAGATAACTAATGATAATGGGCTCATGCCATGATGTCAATCCGGCCATCTAGAATCAATAGCAATCAATGTGATGAACTTGTAATTGATTTGTAATTTCTTGCCCAAATCATCACCAAAGCTCTTCAATTGAACTTCAATGGTCTTCAAGTCTTCAAGATGAGTTCAAACAAGGCCCATGAGTGCATCCTTGAATCTCTTAGCTCTTGCTCTTGTCATCGGACTATTCGGCATCTTTAATGGATCAAATAGCATCTTTTTGGTGCTTGGAACATGCTCAACGATATCTCTATGATCTTCATACATCTCCATGCTTCCTTGCAGCCCTTGCACGTTCTTTCTATGCTCTCCATGTTTGTCTTCAAGTCCATAATAAGTCCTTGGCGCATAATTCCTTCCATGATAAGCCTTGGGCGCATCATTCCCTCCCCCTTGAAGAAGATTTGTCCTCAAATCTTGATTGTATTGCACCACATATGGATGGAATTCAATCTCTTTAATGGGTGGAAATCCACTAGGAATTTTCCCAGAAAAGTAAGCTACTGGTCGTGTCGTCAATGACCATAAAATAAATAATTATCCCAACAATTACTAACTAAACTAGCTAGGGCAAGTAGGGGTCGATCCCACAGAGAGAACGGCTCTTCCTTTTCTCAAACAAAACAAATTAATAAAGAGAATTTAAAGAGGAATTAAAATTAAATCTAACTAAGTAAATTAACTAAGAAAGCAATCAAGAAAATAAAAGAAAACAATTAATCAAAAGCAGTGAATAATATCGAAAATAACAATTAAATAGAAACAACCTCCAACATAGAATTAATATCCCTCTTGACAACAATAACATGGATCATCGATATCTAAAGATTATGAGAACCTTGAATAGCTTGTCGGACTTAACCTAAATTACCTTAATTAGATTAGATTACCGATTAAAGTCAATCTATCCCTTTTACTCTTTCAGCAATCAATTACTTTCTTAGGGCTTAGAGATCACTTAGGAATAAAGCATTAAGAACAAGTAATTTAATAACAAACACAATGAGAAATTTCTCGCCCATTGATTCTTTTCTCTCTTGGATGGAGGATTAATTCACATCCAATTGCTACATAAAATTAAGCTGGAGTGATTAATTCACAACCTAATCTAGCTAATGCTAACTCAATTTATCATGAAAGTGTCGACCCAGTCCAATCAAACAAGCAACAATAGAATTCATACAGAGATCCAAGAAATACTCAAATAAATTCTCATATAAAAGCACAAAATCTCACCATGGAATAAGTCAAGAGATCAATTAAATTCTACATTGGAGAAAAGAAAAGATTACTCACTCATAAATTGAGTGATAATCCACAAATAAGAAGAAAAGAACTTATCTATAGAGGAGGAAGAGAGAGGGGCGGCGGCTCCTAGGGTTTTTCTCCTCCAAACCTTCAACTAAACAATATATCTTATGAAGAATAAAATTATATCTAAAATCTAGACCTAAGGTGGCTATTTATAGTGGAGAAACAAGGGTAGGGCGGTTTAGGGCTGTCTTGGACTCCAAGTAGGATTAGGTGTCATCCTAGAATAAAATCCAAGTCAAAATAGGTTTCTGGAATTTTCTGGATTTCTGCAGAAACTTCACTGGCAGATTCGGGCTTGAAATCGGCAGAATTGGGCTTCAGACTTCAAAGGAAAGTTGTAGAGCTCGGAGTTAGCTTTCCAACGAGTACTCATGGGCTTAAAACGGACATCTGAGCAGAAAGTTATAGGCTTTCTACCGAGACTGCGCTGAAATAGGGCTTATATCGCAAATCTACGGGATTAATGCGGGATTTGGATATTCTTTTGGATATTGGGCCCACAAATTGGCATTTTAACTCCAATTATAGGTTTATATGAGCTAAGTATATTCCCATATAAATAATCCAGAATTCCTTAGCTTCAGGGCTTCTTCTGGGCTTGGCTTCAATCCTTTGTAATTTTAGCTCCAATCTTCAATTCTTGCTCCTTGAAATAATTCTTCAATGATCTTCAAATCTTCAAATTATCTTTAAGAAATCTTCAAACACGAACTTTGCATCTCCAAATCTATACTCAAAATTACTTTGCTAATATATGTGTAAAAAGTAATCAAAATAGCTCCAAAAGTAGTGAAAATAAGCAAATTCTCAATTTCACATCTCATAAAGACTAAAAACACAAATACTTAGAAAAGAAGGTATAAATGCATATAAAAGTAGTAAAAAGTATAGAAAAATAGCTATAAAAATATGCATAATTTGAGCTCGATCAGCTACAGGCTTCTCTCCTTGCATCAAAACAACTCCAATTCCTACAAAATTACTCAAAAGAGACACAATATTGCTTGGAATATCTCCAGCCAAGTTGTTAGTACCCATTAGTGTATTTCGAAACAAAGGTAAGATCAAATTAGAATTATCATGCAAAGCACTCTTAATCTCACTTTTAGTAGCTAACATATACTCTTTAAAAACTTCCTTAGAAATCTCTTTCTCGTCACCCAAAACAGAATTATTTGCAATGCTATGATCAACCAAAACAGATTTGTTTTCATCACAATTAGCATCCAAAACAGATTTAGTATCATCACAAACAACACTTAAAACAGATTTAGTGTCATTGAAAACAACACTCAAATTAGATTTAGTATCATCACAAACAACATCTAAAACACTCTTTGCAACTAAGGCTGTTTTATCATCAAAACAATCATCAATTTTAGGTTTAGATTTACTCTTTTCTTTAGCCCTAAATTCAGCATCCAATTTAGCAAAATCATCTCTCACTTTAATTTCATCTTTTAAGGCATCTTGAAGTGATAAAGGAATTAAAGTAAGAGGCTTCTTACCACACATGAAAGAATACTTGTTGGTCTCTCCATCATGATGAACTTTGTTGTCATATTGCCATGGTTGACCAAGTAGTACATGACATGCTTGCATGGGTAAGACATCACACAAAACATCTCCCTTGTACCTGCCCAAAAGAAAGAGTAACTAAAACTTGTTTGTTAACACTAATGTCTTCTCTATCATTGAAACCACTTAAGCTATAGGGTTTAGGATGATTAGAAGTAGGTAGTTGTAACTCTTTCACCAAATAGTCACTAACTATGTTTTTACAACTCTTTCCCATCT
>AWWV01015708.1:0-46643 GCA_001974805.1 Corchorus capsularis | reverse complement strand
GTTTTTAAATCAAACAAATTAAAATATTTCAGTACCCTAATTTTGAACAAAATGTGAGAAATTTTTGGGATTGAATGGCATTACAGACTGAGAACTACTCTGCACAATAGCACAATATAATTTAATCCATTTTATTTATATTATAACTTATAATTCATTTTATTTACCTCTTCAAACTTATATAACTTATAAAAATATTGTATTATTGAAATATTCATTGGCATTGATTTTTTATATGAACTATATTATATTAAAGTATAAATATTTAAATAATTAGAAAATATAAAATAATTTCTATTATTTATAATAATCAATATTAAGGGTATAGTTTCAACTTTCAATCAAAGACTAAAAAAATTAGCAATATATATGAGATTGAGATTTGATGTGGTAAAATACTAAAATTGGATTAAAACTATCAAATATATAATGTTTGCTAATTATTTTACAAGTTTTAGTTTTTACAATTTAAATATAATTAATTTTAATTCGGGTCATTTCGGGTTAATCTGTCGGGTTGATCGGGTTCGAGTCATTTTGGGTTTGGGTCATTTTCGGGTTCGGGTCGTTTGGATTCGGGTCATTTCGGGTTCGGGTACCCAAAAATTCGGGTCATTTTTGGGTTGGGTCAGTTTCGGTTTCGGGTTGGGCGGGTTGGGTTTGTTGATTTTTTTGGTCAAATTGGGTTGGATTGGGTTTGGTTTCGGGCGGTCGGGTTGGGTACCCACAGTCGGGTCAGCTTTTGCCAGCTCTATTTCCGACCTTTTCTGCCCATTAAAGAGTGCACCACCTCCTGTGTAATCAGAATATTATCTGTAGTACTTCTCCCCGGCAAGAAACTACTTTGATAAGGCCCTATGATGCGTTGTAAAATTGGTCTTAGTCAGCCAACCACAACTTTCGAAAGAATTTTGTAAGATGTATTCAATAGAGTAATGGGGCGGAAATCCTTCAACGAGCTCGGCCGGGGGTTCTTAGGAATAAACACCATATGAGCTCTTAAAATTTCCATATCCACTCTTCTATTTTGCCAAGCCAAACACACAAACTTAAAGAGAGCATCACACACGACATCCCAATTTCTCTGATAGAAAATCGGTTGAATGCTATCCACTCCAGGAGCTTTCAATCCTTTCATAGAGAAAGCTGCAGCACGCACTTCTTCCAACACAATCTCACTACTGACCTTATGTCGTTCTTCCTCGGTCAACTCCAAGCTGTGAGTGTCATAAACAGCTTCAAGTCTTTTTCTACTCTTCTGCCTAAGTAGAGACTGGAAAAATTCCATGCTACATGTCTACCTAAAGCAACCTGATCATAAACCGAAACACCATCGACTTTCAAGCTGGTCACCATATTCCGTTGTCGTCTCACCAAAGTCGAGAGATGGAAGAATTTAGTGTTTCTTTCCCCGGCCTGTACCCAGTCCAAACGTGATTTCTGTAGCCACAACAACTCCTCTTGTCGTAACATTGTATGGAAATCCTGTTGCAAACTCGTCTCCAACTCCTGCAAGAAAATGGATACACCATAGTCCGGGCTTTGTTGAATCCCTTTTATCCTAGCAAGGAGAATTCTCTTCTGTTTAAAAATATATACTAATCTTTATTAAGATTAGTATATACTAATCTTTGTAATAATTGTTACTATTTCTTGATTTTTACATGGCTTTTGTGTTCACTTAATACCACTAGAAATTAAGAAATCTTTTTCAATAATTAAGAAAAGGAAAAACAGAAACACTGAAAGACTTACCTGTAGTGGCATGATCTACATCAACTTATAAGTTATTATCTGCTTGACCCGTTGGATCCCGGACCAATTGCCCTCACAGTAGTGTTTTTTTTTTTTTTTTTCACAAAAGGTGCCTCACAAGTTTAAATGATGTTAACATTTATATTCAAAGACCAACTCTATTACACAGTCGATGTGAGATTCATGAATCATACTCCACTAAGGAATGACTGTGACATGCAGCGTAGCGCAGCTTTACACGTATACTAAAAGACAAACTTATTTATACTTGAAAAAAGTCTAGCAGCCTTAAAAAACATTAATAAACTTATACTAGAAAATGATTGGTTTGGATGCCAAAAAAAGAAAATGATTGGTTTGAATATTTCCTCTTCCCTTAATTATATATGTTTTAAATTTATAACCATAGAAATGAATAAAGGGAATAAAGTTACCGAATTATTGCTTGAAACCTAAAATCCAAGTTACCAAGCTAGACATCGCTAGGCCACCTGCCCAGGTTAGCATTGTAATTTACTACTTGCGTGTATTTGGTTCATATCACCTTTTTTTTTTTTTTGTGTGTGAGTGTGACCTTTATTCAAATCCATTATACATGCAAGTCAAAAATGAACATCTCAAACTTTTCAATGGGTTCAGTTCCTCTCTCAAGATAACCTTAATAAATTAATTCCAACAAGCAATTAATCCTTCTTTTCGTATATAAATACTTGGCTTCACTTTCTTTCATAGAAAAAGCAATAATTCTTGAATTGAGTTAAGGATGGCTGAAGAAGTGAAGCTAATAGGATCTCCACTTAGCCTATTCTGCGCAAGGGTCGAATGGGCTTTGAAGCTTAAAGGTGTGGAATATGAATACGTTGAAGAAGACGTAAGAAACAAAAGCCCTCTTCTTCTCAAATACAATCCTATCTATAAGAAAATTCCTGTTCTTTTACGCAATGGGAATTCCCTCCCTGAGTCGCTCATCATTCTTGAATACTTTGACGAGACATGGAAGGTCAATCCCTTGCTCCCTGAAGATCCATATGAGAGAGCCATGGCTCGATTCTGGGCTAAATTTGCCGATGAAAAGGTATTTCATCAGACAACAATGTTTCATTGATTTGATTGATTGTATTATAGCCCTTAGTGCATGTTTGATCTAGTTTATTTAACAACTAATGTATTGAAAAAAGCTTAAAACGTGGCAAACCGGAAATCCAGAAGTGCTTTTCAGAAAGCACTTAATTTTCAAGTGTTTTAAGTATTAAAAGCCAGAAACTCCAAATTGAAGCTTTCCAGAACCTCTTTTCAAAAACACTTAGTCAGTAAATAAACTAGGCCAAATAGACCCTAATTATATTAATTGCTTTGCTTTGGATGCAGTGTACTTTTGGTGCATATAATGCTTGCCGAGCGGAAGGAGATGAAAAAGTAAAGGCCATAGAATCTGCAATGGAGTCTTTTGCATTTCTTGAGAAGCAGCTTCAAGGGAAGAAATATTTTGGAGGGGAAAAATAGGGTATCTGGATTTAGCTCTTGGTTGGATTCCTTTCTAGCTTGATGTTATGGAAGAAGTGGGTTGCATGAAGTTAATTGAGTCACAAAGATTTCCACTTCTTTATCAATGGAAAGAGGACTTCATGGAAAGTAGCCCTATAATTAAAGAATGCCTTCCACCAAGACATAATGTGCTTAAACACTTTATTGGTGGCATCAATTACATGCGTTCCTTGGCAGCAGCCAAGCAATGAAATTTTTGGTTTCTTGCTGTTTTTTATCTAGTTTATATATGTTTGAGTACTTCATGTCAAAAGAGTTGTTGTTTTTACTTCTGGGTTTGTTGTTTTTAATCCTTCATATTTCACCTGTGTTTTTTGTTTTTTGTTATGAAAATGAAATTCAACATGAAATAAAGAAACCAAAAGTTCATTTTCAGAGATTAATTTCAATGGTGTGGTAATCTGATAGGTAATATAATTATTAATGACAATAGTAATGAATGCGACAACAACATTGTTGACCCAAAAATAGACATCTAATTAGATACCCAATTAGGCGGGTTGGGTTAGATTCGGCTTCGACTCATTTTGATTTTGGATCTTCTCGAGTTCAAACTTTTTTGAGTTTGGTTATTCGGGTTGATTTCAATTTCAAATCATATTCGGGCTCAATCGAGAGTCGGCTTTTTTGTTTGATCTCGATCTGAGACTCAAATTTCAGACTAAATTTAGATTCGAATTTAAGGTCTTCTGAAAAATCAATTTTATTTTGAGGAGGGATCCACTTACACCCAGTGTAAAACTTTTGTTTTACACCCTTTTACAGCCATTGGATTTACTTAAATTAATGGCTAAGATTAAATCAACTTTTTTCCTAAATAATTTTCTACTTCCCTAAATTTCTTCTCATCACGCGCTTCTTCTCCTTCGTCCATCCAATCCTTCTTAAAGTTTTCTTCTCTCTCGTCACTCATGACTCAACCCTCCCCAGTAAGTCCCTTCCATTTTTTTCTTTTCTCAACCCTTCCAGATAAAATATAACAGGTTTCTAATTTGCTTCATACTAATATGCTGACTAAGGCAACAAGTGGCAGTTTGTATTCCTTCAATCCCTTAGATCTTCAGAATTCTTATCTACATCTTGTGAACAATTTGGTTCTCAATTAAGCAAGGTTTGCTCTTTGTAGTCCAAGACAAGCAGCGACATTACTTTGTAGTCCAACAATTTGGTTCTCAATTCCCATCTTTTGTAACGAAAGAAAAAAAAATGCATCTTTCCCTACTGACCTAATATTCAGAGCTTTTGGTTCTTCAAAACAATTTAGAGCTTTTGGACTGTAATTGATATATGTATTGCCTAGACGGACTTGTGCCCATTTCTCATATGATAATTATTCTAAAAAAAGAGCCTGCGGTGGGGAGAAAGAGCGTTCCCAAGCTCTCGGGTTCCGACTTTTATATCCAGACAAAAAGCAGAGAATGGAAAGAAAAAATTATGGATTTGCATTGGGTGGGCTAGTTAACTAAGGAGGGTTTGGCCAAAAAAAAACTAAGGAGGGTTGATAAAAAAAACACAAGCAAATTGCTATGAAGCCATGATCGACGGACAAACGTGAGTGGAGGGAAGGAAGAAGGAGAGTCGGTGGATGAGAGAGTTAGGAGGGAAGAGAATGTGTGGGAGAAGAAACAAGACGAAAAAAAAATTATACCCAAATGTTAATAAAATCTGGACCATTAATTTATTTAGATTTAATGGCTAAAATAGGGTGTAAAACAAAAGTTTTACACTGGGTGTAAGTGGATCCCTCCTTTTTTTAAAATATTACTCTTTTATATTCTATTATTATAAGTTGGATTGATAATAATAATAATAATAATAATATAATATAATGATAGATTAATATAGAAATTGAATAATCATTAGAAATGAATTAAGAAAAATATTTAGAACGAAAGAAAAATCCCCATTGACTATTAATTAGTAACGTTTATAGTAACTTTACAAATTATTTTAGTAGAATTTTATAATGTTTTTTTAAGTAATATTAGTAGCTTCAACTTTAGAAGCTTTTTTGCTCCAAAAAAAAATTAGAAACTTTTTAAGTAACTTTATTATGTGTCTTTTTATGCACATTATATTTTGAAATAACCCGTTAAACTCTTTTAGTGTTTATACCTCAATTTATAATTGAGGGTAAATTGGTTTTCACATGAATAATATTAAGATATGTGGTCAAGATTTAATCAAAAATCCTGAAAAAACTTAAGTTTCTGCACACCCTAGTTTGATAGAATTAGGAAAATCTTTTAATGAATTAATTAGGGCCGAAATTTATAATTAATAAATAAATAAAAATTATTTTTCAGAATAATTATTATTAATTATCCCTTGAGTGCCGCCCTTGCCTAAGGATGTGGTGTGATAGGTCATGAAGAAGCAGTTTTCTTTAATACTGTTGTCAGCTAGGGAGGCAGGCAGTAAAAAAGGGAAGTTATCTACCATATGACCATGAGAGACATCTCATGGACTTAAATATCAAATCCAAGTCATTCCCTATACCTAGGGAAGGCCGCCCTGCTCTCAGGAAGCTGCCTCCTCATCTCCTGCATTGAAGGAGGCAGAGAGCAAGAGTTTGTCAGCAAGTGAAACACTTATCTAAGTGAGAGAGGAATGAGATTTTACACCTCACACCTCCTCAATATCATCTCCCTAACAAGTCAGTGAGGCCGCCCAGATTTGCATTTTGTTCAATTAAGGACAAAAAGGCGAAATCAATGAAATTGATCTAACTAGGGGGTGCGGCTCCAACAACATACCCTGATGATCCTTGAGTCATTAGGATCATCTTGGCAAAATTTCATCTCAATTGGACTTAAGATGAAAAACTTATGCACATTTTTCAGTTAAGGACAGTTTGGGGTGTGAAACCAAGTTCACCATGAAGGAGAGCTTGAATTCAGCCAAGATTTTTCCCATGATCTTTGGATGATATTTGAAGCCTATTGGTGAAATTTGGGATTAATCCGACCTCGTTTGCAACTTTTACACGTTTTTCAGTTAAGGACAAGTGGCTTTCTCACCCCGGTTTAAGCCATTTTCTTGACTAAGTGTTATTTTTATAATTTGATGAGCTAAATATGGCTAAATAAAGATAATTTTGTGGCCTTGATGTTAAGATTCCAAGTCCTATTTCTGAAGTAGGGCTGCTCAACGGTCGGTGTCGATGGGGTCGGTTTGGTGCACCCCCAAAACCGACTACACCGATAGCATTTTTGGGACACCGACCACCGAAACGATTAAGCTAAACACCGACTTAACCGACTACCGACGGTGTCGGTTTAATCGGTCGGTGCAAGCGGTGTAAAACAGGAAAAGAAATGCAAAAATTTAATCTTTCATTTCAACTAACTTTCATGTCTCAAATTTACAGATTACAACTTGTAAATTTAAGTGATATACAAAAGAAGCAGCAAAGCCTATACAATTGAATCAGACAATGAGTTTTGGCTTTCTATCTATGTTCTAAGTTCTAACTTCTATATTAGTGCTGCACAAAATCACAAAATATCAACACATTGTGTTGTTAAACACAAGCCTGCAATATCAAAAACTTAAGCAGGCAAATGGCAATGCCATGCTAAGCTAACCTACCTACCTAGTAGTACTACACTACTACTAGCAAAATAACATCTAATATATAAAAAAAAGTGTTTGTTTTCCCAATCAAGGCAAGGAAAAAACAGAAAACAACAAGATTCCAGCAAAGTGATATTCCATTCCAATTTCCATATGAGCAAGGCATCAAAAACAGCAAGCAGCAGCTGGTCTGGTCAGCCCTAGAACATCCAAGGAAATTCAATAAAACTCAGTCACAAAGCAGTAGCACAATAATATAAATTCAGAAAGCCTAAATAACAGAATGAATGAGGTGAATGCTCATTAAATTCAGCAAGCAGTAGCACAATAATAAAAATTCAGCAAGCCTAAATAACAGAATGAATGACGTGAATGCTCATTAAATTCAGCAAGCAGTAGCATAAATAAATTCAGCAAGCCTAAAATATAACAGAATAAATAAATACATTATACATGTAGTAGACTTTTACCCGAGGGTTTCTTCTAGCATGAATGAGGTGAGGTGAATGCTCAAGCATCTAAGATTGGATCCAATGACCTCTGCCTTGATTCTAAGCAAGTAAGTAAACAATAAAAAAGTCAGTCTAAAGTATATAAAGAATTAAGAAAGGCGAAATGCATTTAAACAAGTTAGAAATACTAGTTTATTAGGATTTAGGAATTAAAATATAAGTCTTACCAAAGGCAACTTCATCAGACTTAAATTGGTCATTAACGTCCACATTAGGGTCAAATGTTGGACTACCACGAAGCCAATCTTCAGTGCAGATCACGGCTTGTACAATTGCAGGGTTCATGCTGCTCCTAAAAGCATCTAGAACCCTACCACCTGTGCTGAAGGTAGATTCCGATGCAACTGTGGAGACAGGAATGGTGAACACATCCCTAGCAAGAGAAGAGAGGACAGGGTATCTATGCGTGTTGATTCTCCACCAACCCAATAGATCAAACTCATCCCTTTTGTTGACAATTTCAGGGGCCTCTTGTAAATACTTGTCCAACTCGGTTTGATTCTCTTCTTTGTTAGTCTCCATGGTATACACCATAAACTCACTCATCAGATCATCTTCATCATCTTCCTTAGCAGCAATAGTAGAGGCAAAACTACCTTGATTAACAAGCTGGTTTTTGTCCCTAAAACCCGACTGCACAAACTCTCTATACGCATCAAAAACCTCAACTAAAGCTTCATGTGTTTTCTGCATCATGGCATTCACTTGTTCAACTTCACCCTTGTATATCCTTTTGAAGCAAAATTCAACAAAATTAATTTTCTTCCTCGGGTCCATAACAGCCGAAATGACTAGAAGCATATTAATCTTCTCAAGTTAACCCCAGTACTTCTCAAACTTCTCTTTAATTTTGCTTGCCATGCCCCTGAGATCTTTATCAGGATGACTCATCAAATCATTCAAGTTCCCGTAGATTGACCAGATGTTTTGCAAAAATTCATTAGATGTCACATAAGATGTACCTAAAAAGACGAGAAATCAATTAACACATTAATAAAACAAGCTTATTGTGTAAAAGAAAAGAGAAATGAAGTGAACTTGAATAAATATATATCTTACCTGAAACTTTCACTGTCAACCGGAAGAACTTCTTCAAGAATTTACACAATTCTCTTGCTTTTTCCCAATCAATAAGAGTTGGCGGCCCCTTAACATTTACTAGTGCAGATCCAAACTAGCTTTCTTCAATATCATAAGCTTCGAAGGCCCTTTCATACCTTAGAGCATGCTCTAACATGGTGTAGGTGGAATTCCACCTAGTGGGGACATCGGCACATAACCCTAAAGATACATCAATTCCAATATTCTTTGCCAACTCCTTAAACTTTCCAAGCCTTGCATTTGAGTTTCTAATAAACCTCACCGCCTCCCTAATCTTATCAACCGCACCCTTCATGTCTTTTAACCCATCATGCATAATCAAATTAATGATATGAGCAACACATCTCATGTGTAGGTATTTGCCACATAACATTGAAGTTCTAGATTGCTCTTGCCTTTTCTTCAAGTATGAAATAGCAACATCATTATTTGTAGCATTATCAACTGAGATGGTCAAAATTCTGTCTAAACCCCAATCCCTCAAAACCTTCTCAAGATCTTTTCCCATATCATCACCCGCGTGACTTGTAATGGGATGAAAATGGATGACTTTCTTCCTCAAAACCCACCCATCATCCACAAAATGAGCTGTCACACACATGTAGGAATTCTTTTGGACACTACTCCATGTATCCGTAGTGAGACACACCGACTAGTACATGAGGCTAGAAGCTTTTTAAGCTTGATCTTCTCATCCTCATAAAGCTTGTCAATATCCCTAGTCACAATGTGACTCTAGAAGGCATTTGAAACCTTGGGCATGCAAGAGACATCACTCGATTAAACCCCTTTTTCTCCACAAAGCAAAACAGGAGCTCATCAATGACAATCATGTCTGCTATTGCTGCTCTAAGTTCCTCTTGGTTAAACTTCCAAACGGAAACAGCCCCTGATGACCCATCTTCCCCACTTTTTAATACCAACTCAGTTTGTGTAAAACCATCCCTCAAGTGACTAGGCATCTTTTTACACTTCTTTAAATGAGTATTCAACTGAGTAGTCCCATTACTTTTACCATGAGCAGCATATGTAATTTCACAATAATGACACCTAGCTCTAACTTCATTAGTCTTAGCCACTTTGAATTTAGTAAAGTGCTGCCATACCTTAGACCACGATTTTGATTTTTTTTTTCTGCAGGAGGCTACGGCTGTTTTTCGGGCTGGGCCACTTGCACTTCTTTCCGTTTCCTCTTGCTTGAGCTTGTACTAGAAACATCCGTCAATGGAGGACTGGGTGGCCGTGGCTCAAACTGAGTGGCATCAACTAGTATCTCATCCGAGGAAGATAGTTCTAGGTTAGAAAATACAAATAGTCAGCTTATGTACAACCTGAAAAAATTTCTATCAAATAAAAGAACAACCTGAATATTTCTAACAAATATTTCCAACAGGCATTAGCAAATAGACAATGATGGAAAGTCAGAAAAAAGCAACGTGCAACATACATAGAAATCATACATAGCATTTTGCTATGTTTAATCTACATTTTCTCCTAATTCTGCAGAGCTCATGTTCAGTTCAGGGGCCTATATTATAAGGCTGAAAAATGTTCTTCATACTAGTAATTAAAGGCCATTTGATTTACTCAATACTCATTGTAAATTAGAAGTCTTAAATCTTTAAGGCACCAAAAGATTGGAAGCTTTAAGCTTAGCTACAAGCATTGGCTCTCCAATTCCAATCTGTCTTTAGCTTGTCAGTGCAAACAGAATTGCATCTTACAATTAAAGAAGAAAAAAAATGAAAGATTAAGATAAGTGCAGAGAGGATAAAAAAGTTTTCCACAAGATGTCATTATTGCACACACTACACTAGTCAATGGATTATGTCATTCTGATCAAGCTTGGTATATAGTAATAGCATCATAATCTTTAAATTCAACACTATATATATATATAGGCCAGGAAACACGACAAAAAATACAGCAGAATAGACATGTGATTATCATGAATCATGATTAAGCAGTAATAAGCACAAAAGAGAAGGAAATTACAAGATTTTATCAAATTAACAGAGTAACAGTGAGTCACTAACCAATACCATTCTACCAAACTATTAACAACATGAATGAATGAACAATTTAAACATTAGTAAACAAAATAGCAATGAAATTACAAATTAAACTAACAATTATATAAACTATTTAAAGAATTTGAAAATTACAAATTACCTTCACTTCCCGGTGGGTCTTCCATTAGGGAATAGGGATTGGGATTTTGGGATTTGCAAATTCTGATCCGTTAGAAGAGGGAAGGGGAAATGATTTCACACTTTTGGACAAAAAATTTGATCAATTTGAAGAAAAAATGAGTTAGGGTTTTGAAAATTTGAATTGGGGGATTTAAAAAAACCTAAAATCTAAACCCCCAAAACGGAACTCGAAGGCCGGAGGACGAGTCCTGACCTCTGACTGTATGTCGAGAGGCTCGTCGCCGGCCTTAAACTCACGGTGTCAGACTGTCGGTGGCTGTGCCTGAAAAAGAAGAGAGAAGCGAAGGAGAAAGAGAGAGAGATCGAGAGGGAAGAGAGAGAAACTGAAAATAATTTTAGGATTAGGCCGGGTTTTTTTTTTATCTGATGGAATATATATTTTTCAAATATATTATTATTAAAAATATGTAAAATAAACGTATAACGTATATATACATATTACATATAATATACATATATATATATAATATAAAAAAAACATGTCGGTTTTTCGGTCGGTGTCGGTTTACTAATTAGTGAACCGCCACCGACCCCGACAAACCATTTACACCGCCTCTTAAAACCGAATGAACCGATTACACCGCACCGTTTGCACCATAATTCGGTGCGGTCGGTGTTTGATCAGCCCTAGTCTGAAGGCCACTTCTTAGCCAAGTCAGGTGATTTCAGTCCATCGGAAGCAGCAGAGGCATACTGAAGTGTGACAGGCAGAAGAAGAAATTGTCCATCACCCATACCAGAAGGAAATTTCTGTCACCCACACCAGAGGGATGACGCCCTAGCAGCCTCTCCTCCTTCCTCTCACCTGTTGGAAGCAATCAGAAGAAGAAGGAAGCTTCATTGCACCTTCCTGGAAGCTACCATCACCTAGGTAGGAGGAAATCGCCTTCCTCAGCAAGTCAAGCCCATCAAATTCAAGGCCCATGCCGCCCCCTATATGGAGGGATCAAGTCGAGAGCTTCAGACAGATATCACTCATCTCAGAAACTTGCTCCGCGCAAAAAACCAAGCTCCGTGCTTATTTTCTCTCAGGCCCCACACCTTTTTACTCTTGTTCATCACGAGTTCTTACTTGTTCTTTGAATTTTCCTTGTTTCAATCTCGTGTCCGGACATTAAAACATCAAACACTTGTTTCTCTTTCAGCAATAGCAATCAAATTGCTCATTTCTTTCAATATCAATCAATCAACCGCTCTTGAAGCATTAATTTAGGAAGTTTTTATCTTGTGGATCCAATGATTTAAATGCTCCGGTGTGACTTTGATCCAGTCCCCACAAATCGCTCTGATATTTCAATCTGCTGCTCCGCGCACCAGATCTAGTTTTTACAACCTCTTTGTCAATTTCAGCAAATTGACTGGTACACCCCTATGTTGTCATTAAGATTTCTCCGCGAAAACTGTAGCAAGAGATTTTTAGCGCAACATTTAGCGACTTTATAAGTCTCTTTAAGCCTAATTAGTTGCTATTTTAATAACTTTATAAAAACATTTTGACCAAAAACAATAGACTTTGAGAAATTCTAATTTAACTTATAGTAGGTCAAGATGAAGAGAAATATTTTTTTTTCGAAATTAAAAGAGATTAAAATTGTTTTATTTTTTTCCATCAGGCATTTGGCCTGGTGGTAGAGTACTGGACTCTTAATTCCAGCATATCTGGACCATGAGGTCTTGGGTTCAACTCTCACGGAATGTGAGTTTAATTTGTAATTATTTGTTTGTTTATTTTATTTGTAGGTAGTTATAGTTTCTAATTTCTAGGTTCAAGAGCATGTATTATGAGATTTCAATTGTAATTGTTGGGGAAAGGGTTTGTTGGCTCATAGATTAGCATTTCGGTAATGTAGCTAATCATGTAGCGGTATACGGGTCTTTTTGTGCGTTTGTAATCCCATCTCAATTAATCAAAAAGTTTATTTCTCAAAAAAAAAAATTTATTTTNTTTTTAAAAAGAAAGCANGCTAAAATTGCGTTTTTTTTAAATGAAAAGTTGAATCCTTTTTAAAAATTTTATTGCACAATATACACGAATGTGTAAAACGTGCTCGATCAAAATTGAAAGTATACCTACTGATTGAGCTAACCGTTAACCCTTAATCTACCAGGTCCAAAAAAAAAGAATTACGCTCGAGTTGTTAGCTCAACTGGTAGGTGTACCGTGTCTGCACCGTGAGGTCCTGGATTCAAGTCTCACGGAATGTGAGTTTAGTTTGTAATTTGTTTATTTGTGTATTTGGTAGGTAGATGGTTTATTTATGGTAGTTTCTTAGTTTGAGTTGATTTGTCATTTAGATGTTTGGGCATATAGAGATTTATTCTGATTGTAATGAAATTTCACATGTACTCACGCAAAAAAAAAAATTATAATTCACGTGTTAAGCACTTGGCAATTGGCAAAGCACTAGTATATATATAATATAATCATTATTTTGTGTTCCATTAAAGTTTTTTTTTGGGCCAAAGTTCCATTAAATTTAGGTGAAGGAAGGCTGTGCTAGTCTAGGGTTATGGCATGCCACAAGTCTCAGAAAGGGCTTACAGTGGTACTTACAGATCACCCACCAACGAGAATCGTGTTATGACTCAACGAGTACCGTGTTACGACTCGAACTCCAAACCTTACAAGTAGAGGTTTAAAGCCTTACCAACTTAACCAACCTCAATTCACATTTATATCACTATTTTACTCCCACTATAATTGATATCCTCTTTAAATAGACTGAAATTAATAATACACCTTTCGGATAGTTGTCATCATTGTAGAAGATACATCAAGCAACAACTAATAAGTGGGATAAATTAAGTAAGAATAGATGATATACTATGGATATGCCCAAGTTGCTAATTACACTAGCTAGTGAACAACAAGTGGTTGGTTCGAGTGGTTTGGCACTTGTTTCCCTTAAACAAGATCTTGGGTTCGAGTCTTGTGAATTGAGAAAACCATTGCTGGGAGAGATTTACCCCATAGTCGGCCAACCCGGCTCGAACAAGGTTAACTTGTAAATATTAAAAAAAAAATTAGTGTAAATTTAATTAGTGTTATATCTTATCTTATCTTACTACTATATAAAATCACGAACTCAAAAATCTTAATTGTGAAATTTCTAAAATACCCTTAGTATTATAGTATAATAATTTTTAAATTAATATTCTTTTTAGTCATTATACTTCCTTGGTATTATTATTATAGTAAAATAATTTTTAATCATTATAATATTTAAATTTTTAATTAATATTTTTTAATTCTTTCCTTGATAAAGTTGGATACTTTTTTTTTTGCTAAACGATAAAGTTGGATACTTAGGCTTAGTTTGGTATTGAGGTTGCAGTTTGAAAAAGTTTGGTTTGGAAAAAGTGCTTTTGAGAAGTGCTTTTTTAAATTGTGGTAGAAAAATGTAAATAATGTCTAGTATTACTGTGAAAAAATGGGGTTGAAGGATAAAATGTCTAAAAAGGATATGCTAGTTAAAAAGGAAAGAGAAAAATAATTAGGGGATTTTAGTCATTTAATGTCCAAAAACACTTTTGAAACGCAAAAACACCTAAGGATTAGCTACTCGGGTTGGCTTGGCTTTTGCGTTCAAAATTAACTTTTGACACAAACCATGATTTTTTTGTTATTGTGTTTAGGTTCAAAAGCAGCCTTCTTTTAATTTCCTAACGCAATGTCAAACCAGGCCTTAGTACTATTCAAATCACTCTTAAGTCTTAATTAGCGTTAATATATTTTAAGTCGTTATTTTTCTTCATCTCCAAAATAATTCACCGCTCCTTCTTCTTCTTCTTCTTCTTTTTTTCTTTAATTCTCATTCAATTCAAATCAAATTGAATGTTACTATTCCTTTTTTTAATCAAATTCCTTGTACTTGGGACTCATACACAAAAAAGAAGAAGAGCAATGTAGCCGTTCCAGTACTAGCAGCACTTGCTTCTATGCTTTCTGTCATCATAATTGTTTTGGTTCTCTTATGGTGGTTTAAAGGAAACGTTCAGTGACAGGCATTTATTTTACTTAATTATCTATGTTTAATTTGTATATTTTTAATAACTATCTTGTTTCATTTCTACCTAATTGCTTTGTTTTTGTCTTATAGGTATTTTTGAAGATGCTAATGATGAAATAGGACAATTCAAGGTGATTTCGTGAAGTATTTGGAGAAACTTTTCAGATCTTAGGATTTGGAAATATAGTGGACAACATCCTATACGCGATGTTATTGCAAAACAAGTAACGAAGCAGAGGATGAAGTTTCTGATGCTCCCCGTGAGTGGGGAGGTACCCTTGCCGCAAACGGGGAGGCTCTTAAGAGATTGTGATTTTTTGCAGATTTTCCTATTTTCAATGGGCTTTTCTCCAGATTTTACCTTAAATTAAATCCCACGACTTATGGGCTATATCTAGACCATAGTTAGCTATTTTCCTAGTCTTTTTAGGATTTTAAATATATTTATTAATTATTTATTTATTTCCTAGTTATTTTAGGATTAAGTTTTAACCCCTATAAAGGGAGCCTTTGTACACAATTTAACACAATCTTAATCTTTCTTTCTATGTCTCTTCTACATTTCTTGTTCCTGGTTTTCATCAATATGAGATAAATTTTTCTCTCCAATTCCATGCTTAGACTTTTAGGTTGATTTGTGAGATTTATGTTCTTAATCTGATTAAATATCTTGGTATTTTATGATTTCAGATTTATTCTTTATGATTTTATGATTCTAATTGATTTGGATGCATACTTATTAATTAGGGTTATATATCTATTGCTAGTTGGAATTCTATACCGTTTGGTTGGGTTTCACACGATAGTAACTAGTGAATGGGAGAGGTTATCGAAAGATAGCTGGAACTCACTAGGAAATCATGAATGCAAATTGAATGCTTGCCCGTTTGGGGAATGTTATTTGTGTGGGCTATGATTCACTATGTTTAATGCTGTTGAACCTCAAATTCTATTGTGCATTTGCCATAGGGTTAGGACCTCAATTAGGCTAGTTAATAGTGTTCACTTTAATTAGAATTGTGGTGAATTCATGGGATTAAATGGTGTTTGTTGTTAATCTACGTCATCTATCTTGATGAATATGTTAATATCTTTTGTTTCAATAATCAGATCAACCTGAATAGTCGATGCTTGGGAATAGAGTATTTATTTATCTTGTTGCTTAATTTCATTATTTTCTTGCTTATTTATTTTATTGTTCCTTATTTCACAAAAACCCCCAAAAATTGTTAGTTTTAGGATTAATTAGAGTAAAGTAGTTTACACAACTCTCTATGGGATCGACCTGAACTTACCCTGTCTATAGGATAGTTTAGTTAATTTATTTTTGGTGGTAAACGACACTCATCAAATTTTTCGCCGTTGCCGGGGAGTTGGTTTGTTTTACTACTTTACTTTATTTTTATATTTTTGTTTATTTTTGTGTTCTTTTTGTAACTTTGCAGGTTTAGTCATTAGGCGCTGCTATACAAGTTATCCTTCATTCAAGGCTTGAAGGATTATTGGCAAAATTTGGTTTCCTTGTTCCTTGAACTTAAATTCGATTTTCTTTATTATGAAACAATTTAGTTCTTATAATGATTTTCTTATTATGAACCTTATTACAACCATTATTCTCACAATTCTGGTTATGAAGATTATCCACCATATGAGCAGTATGGAGATCAATAGTTTCATAGTTCCTACTATGAGTCATATGTAAGCTATCACCAATTGGAGGAACAACAAATTCCCTCGCACTTGGTGGCTTTCATGGAAAAGCTTGTTGAGGGACAATTGTTACTTGGAAAAGTGATACGAATCTAGTTGTAATTGGTCCAAATCCACCTTTGAGACCCGCCAAAGATCAACTTGAATCACCAAACTTCTAGACTTGTAGAATTCGATAAACCTAACCTAGTCTTCTTCTTCTTTCATCGGCCTTAGATGAATAATTAGACCTGCAATTATCAACCTAAGATCACAAGATTCACAAACAATTAAGCAATCACAACCTCATTGTTTACTAGGACTCTACAAGATTGAAGAACCCTAAGTTTGCTCAAACTAGAACAATGAAGCTAAGATAATCAATTGGGTGAATAAACCTCGAATCTTTATTGAAAACTTAACTTATGTTTACAAGAGGAGATGATCCCTTTATATAGTAGTAGGGGACGCACCTCTCCCCCAATCCTAAAGCCATAAGGGCGGCTTACATAGACTATTCTAGAAACTATCCTAAAATACAACCAATAGAAAATTAGATGAGGATTGGACTTTAATTAAACAAGGCCCAACCCTAATCAAGGTCCAAACTAAATAATTAACTAAACTAAGATAGAATAAAGGCCCATTAGGCCGAATTACACAATTAAAGAACTAATGATCATCGATTTCAAGTAAGGTGAATATCTTGGAATCGATGGGAATATTCTTGGTGATGTGGACTTCAATGCTCTCCAATTGTTCTTCAATGGACTCCAAACCTCCAAGATGAGATCTAACAAAGCCCAATAAAGCTTCCTTGAACCTTTTAGCCCGAGCCCTTGTCATTGGACCTTGTGGAATGGTTAAAGGATCCATTGGCCGGTTGTGGCCGGTTGGTGCGCGGTCTTGTGCGATGCTCCCATGCGATGGCCGGTCATGTGGCCGGTCATGGTCCCTTGTGATGGCGCGGCTACTCCATGCCTTGGCCGGTCATGTGCGATGGCATCATCTCCTAGCTCCTCCAAGCTTCCTTTCAAACTGAGATTAACCTTGGCATCTTCTTGATGGTCCGAGACATCTCCATGTTTATCCGAGACATGATCTCCATTAGCTACATTGTGCTCTTCTAAGTCATGATAAGACCTTGGCGCATCAAAAAGGACATTTGTTAATTGAACAAACACTATTGAGACAAGATGGGGAGGTCACAAAATTTACGAATCAAATGGGATAACTTGTTGCTTCCTTAGGAACGATCGAAGCTTACCTCAATACCTTAAGGAAGAAGAAAATGAAGCATGGGAAGTGAACCAAGTTGAGGATGAAGCTGAAAAAGAAGAGGAAATGAACTCTATTTCAACCTTCAAGAAGGTTGAAGCTGAAAAAGAAGAGGAAACGAACTCTATTTCAACCTTCAAGAAGGTCGAACTGGACCTTATTGTAGATCGAACTGGGCAGAATTCAAAAAATCTCCTGATTCAACCTTTGGAGAGGTCAAACTCAATCTTCGTAGAGTCGAACAGCAACTTGCCTAGATGAACTTGAAGAGGTAACTTCTTTAGCGGATCAACCTCAACACCTTTTTAAGCCAACTTTAAGTGGAAGTTCCACATCCGAAGCTAATATGGTTGATAAATCTCCTCCGATTGAGATTTTAAGATGTGAGAATCAAGATTTCCTAGGGATTGAGAAGTTTTTTCAGTTTGGGTGCTTCAATGGTGATTCATATAACGAATGGGTGACAATGGAGCCATTCTTTAAGAATGATGATACCTCAAAGTTTCGCAAAGTTGTAAGATGCTGAGAATGCAAGAGTAGTCTAAAGTCAATTTCTTTCACTCGAAGAAGCTCTTGCACACATCCACCATGGCAACAAAAAGGGCATTGGCTTTACTAGCCATTCATGGAGTTCCTTTAAGCAAAATTGGTGACTTCTTGTCGCAACGTGTGGGCCCGGGGTCCGAACCCTGCCGCTAACGACTTGAGAGAAGGGAGTCGCCACTAATCAAATTCTAGGTGTGATTAGTCACATGATTGACCTAGCTAGCTTAATGAGGACCACGACTTGGCGAGGGACCCACTAAACCTAGAGGCCCGGTCTTTGTAACCTAGTTCTAAGTCCGGAAGTCAATTACGTTTGGGGAAGGATTAGCACCCCCAAACGCCCGTCAAGTGACGGTACCTCTAATCTAATCAAGATCTAATATGGGTCTGAAATAAAATATTGCTTTTGACTTTAATCTCATATTTTTTGCCTTTTCTTGTGTTTAAGGGCAATTGAACCTTTTATTACTCTTTGAAAACCAATAATAAAAAATGAATTTTGGACTTGTACAAATGAAGGAAACAAAGATGAACTTGCCTTTCGTCCGGAAAAGGCATTTTGGGAAATGCAGGTAAGAATAAATACCTTCTGTCCGGGAAGGACGTTTTGGGAAAAAGCAAGCAAAAATAAATGGCTTCCGTCTAGGAAGGGTGTTTTGGGAGATAGCAAGTAAAGATGAATGGCTTCCGTCTGGGAAGGGCGTTTTGGGAAATAGCAAGTAAAGATGAATGGCTTCCGTCTAGGAAGGGCGCATTGGGAAATAGCAAGTAAAAATAAATGGCTTCTGTCTAGGAAGGGCATTTTGGGAAATAGCAAATAAAGATGAAAGGCTTCCGTCTGGGAAGGGCGCTTTGGGAAATAGCAAGCGAAGATGAGTGGTTTCCGTCTGGGAAGGGCGTTTTGGGAAATAGCAAGTAAAGATAAATGGCTTCCGTCTGGGAAGGGTGTTTTGGGGAAGAGCAAGTAAAGATGAATGGCTTCCGTCTGGGAAGGGCGTTTTGGGAAATAGCAAGCAAAAATAAATGGCTTCCGTCTGGGAAGGGCGCTTTGGGAAATAGCAAGTAAAAATAAATGGCTTCCGTCTGGGAAGGGCGCTTTGGGAAATTGCAAGTAAAAATAAATGGCTTCCGTCTGGGAATGGCGCTTTGGGAAATTGCATGTAAGAATGAATGGCTTCTGTCTGGGAAGGGCGCTTTGGGAAATAGCAAGTAAAAACTGAAAATTGAAAGAATCAGCCTTTTGTTTTTGATTTTTTTGAAATTTCATTTACTTAGGATCAAACTCTTCTATTTTTTTGTTTGGATTTTAATTTTCCTTCATTTTTTGTGATTTTATTCTTAATCTATTTATTAAAAACTGATTAACTAATATAAATGCATGAAAAGCGAATGATGCATGATCTGATTATTTTTTAATTGACTGATAAAGGGTCGTTCACTCGAATAACTCTCGAGGACCCTTCCCATGCATTATGGGGGTATTCGCAAAAGTATTCAATCTCGGAGCGGACCTCGGGAGGTCGTGCCCGAGCACAATTACCCTAAGGTCCACCCATCATAATTAAAAACGGCCTTTACGAATTCTGATTATTTTCGTCGCATGGATGGCAAGTATTAATGCATGCAAATGATTTCTAATATTGATTTTCTTGAATTAAACTTAATTTTCTAAAGACTAAATTTACCAAATCGTTCAAAATTAAATTAAATTTCTAAATTAATTCAAACCTACCATTTTTACTTTTATTAATTTATTGAAAAGTAAACTAGATTTTAAGGTTAAGCTTTTAATTGAAACCAATCTAAACGCTGTGGACCAAATTAAACTAAATCTAAAGACTAGTCTGAAAACGCTTAAAAAATACTGTCTTTATGTGAATAAAATAAAAAATTACTCTACCTACTCACACTAAATTACTACCTTAGGGACCTAATTGAACTAAAATTGGGGACCAAATTGAAAGAAAAATAGAAGACATACCTGAAATTGGAAACTTTCTTCAACCTTAGGTGGAACAGCCCGTTTTGGAGTCACCTTGTACGGGCTATAAAAGCCCTTCTTTCTTCTTCTTCTCCAAAGCTTTCTTCCTCTTCAAAACCCTAATTTTACAGCGCCGCCGCCGCCTCCAGCGTCCGGAAATCGCGCCGCTGCGTCGGAGGGTTCACCGTCGTCGGATGAAGCTGAAAAAGTGCAGATCGTCTCGCCTCGACGCACTGAACCCGGTTCCGGTGGTAGTTTTCCAAAACCCAGTCTCAAAAATCCCAAAAAACCGACTCACCCGAAACCTAAATATCTCTCAGATCCGGCCATTCCGACCACCGGATGGTCTCGATCTCAAACTATGTCGAGTTACTCTACTATATCTACCTACCCGCCGAACCAAAAAGTGAATCTAGGCTTCCTAACCCCAAAATATTTCGAAACCTAGCCTAGCCCGAGCTTTAAAACCCAAAATCCCGGCGGCAAAGGACACAAACCTTCAAGGTTCAATAAAGGTAGTCCTTCTTACCGAAACCTAATCTAAAGCTTTTCTTTTTTTGTTTCCGTTTTCTGTTTTTTTTTTATTTGAAACCGACCCCCTTTTCGTTTAAGATGAACTCTCTGTTCTTTATTTCCTTCAACCCCCTTTTTTTGTTCTCTGTTTTCCTTTTTTTATCTAATGGCTCAATAGATTTTTTTGTTCTAAACATTGATTTCCCCTTATTCTCCTTGCAGGCTCTTGATAGTAACTTTTTGGCTTTTCCTGTAATTCCCACTTGTAGGGAATGTGTTGCCCTTGGTTTGTCTGTCTTGTTTTTTGTTTGAGTTTAGTGGTTGCATGACAGAGTCTGTGTGTGTGCAGTGTGTAACAGTGGTAGAGTATGCTCTTGCACAAAATGAAAGTGGAGCTTACCTATTTTGTCTGCTTTTTATCTTGCAACCTTGTCTCTACTATTTATTTCCTCTCATTCTGTTTTCTCTCAATCTCACGTGAATTCACCCTTGCAGGTGTGCTGAGCTGGCTTGTGGGGTTCACTTGGGAGCCAATCAATGGCTGCCACATCATGGTAAGAGTCCCTTTTTCCCTTGCTTTGTCTGCTGAAGTTAATTGAATGTGAGACTGGTTGAAATGTCTAAATGCAGTGCGATATGGATGCCTACATGCTCTGTTTTTGTTACTAGGATGCAATGCAATGTGATGGGTGTAAATGCATGCTGTTTTATTTATTGGGAAATGCTGCTAAACAGCGATGGAAATGTAAATGCTTGAATGCTGAATGGGATGCTTTGAATGATCTTATGGAATTTGTAAACTGAAATGGATGTTTGATGATCTTTCTGAATTTGATAATACCCCTGATATGCTTGCTGCAATAGATTTGTGAAGGGAAAGTGCTAAATGCAATCTGACGTAGTGAAGGTGTTACGCGAAACTTGAAATTGAATTGGAAAGTGTGACATGATTGTGCCAATGTGTGATTGAAAATGCTATCTAGTATCTACATGCTCTGTTTTTGGTATTTATTTTTTTTTGAGCGCATGCTGTATGAATTATGCACCAGGGTCGAATGCCTCAAGTCTACAAAGTTGAATCTTTGGCGCACCTAATTGGCCAGCTGAACTAACACAACAAGCGAGGAAGGGAAACACCAGTTTGAAAGAAATAAGGGGCGCTAAACACAAAGGGGTCGAAAAGCTTTAGGCTAAAAATGGACCGTTTTTTTGTATTTTCGAGTTTCAATTTTGTAAATGTAAAACTGTAAAAGGGATTGTAAATAAATAATAAAAAAAACTCTTGTAATTTTCTATATGAACTTGGAACTTGAATGGACCCACTCTTCCAAGGATTTAGACTTTCCAATTTGTCAAAACCCAAATCATATTAAAATGAAATGGTTCAATTTCAATTAACAATTGAAGGTCCAAAAGCAAAGTGTGAAGGAAAAGCCCAAAATGGAATAAAAGTAAGCCTGAAGGACCCAAAGGAACGGATTTACTTAAAAATAAACTATGAATTTACTTAAAAATGAACTACGAATTGACCAAAATGCTCCCAATACGAATTAAGGAAAGTTTAATCTAAATGAAAGGATATAGGTCCAAAATGCCATGCAGAAATTAGAAACTACAATAATGAAATGTGCAAAGGATGGGATGAGATGCGTTAATGCAAAATGGTTCTACTGAATTGCCAAAATGACCTAAACGACCCTAAATAACTCTAAATGCAGATATAGTAACAAAATAACTTAAATTAAAGGATACAAGTCAAAAAACAAGTGTCTACACTTCTTTCCATATCTCTTTAATTTTATTTTATTCTTATATTTGGAAATTTTTGAATTTTATTCATATTTGCTTTTTGCTTTGAGGTGCAAAGATCCTCCTTGAAGAATAGAGAATGGAAAGGTCTAGCCAAAGACATTAAAGAAAGGCACTTATGGGAGGCAACCCAATTTTTAGTTGTTTTTAATTTCTCTTAATATATTTGTTTTATTTTATTTCATGGTGGATAGGTTGAAAGAGCGGAAAAACCAGACAAAGCGAGCACTTAGGCTTGTCGCGCGCGGCAAGGCCCCCTTGTCGTGCACGGTGTGGTCTTGGGCGGAAAAGACCCTGCGGAGGCTACCCGCGAGCGAGGAGCCCCAGATCCTCCAATCTCATATAGAGGGGAGTGTTCTTAGTTTTCTTCCTTTCCTCCTTTATTTTGTTAAATTTTGTCCATTAAGGACAATGTGTCACTTAGAATTAGGATTGTTTATAGTTCTATTTTCTTAGTTCTTGATTTTCTCTTTTATTTTGCATATCATGTAGTGTAAAGGATCTAGAGATTACTTTCTTTTATGCAAGTTTGATCTTTTGATTAATATATGCAACGCATGATTTGGATGAATGGATGAACTCTAGTTGATTAAGGATGCTATTTTAGTCGACTAATGTTCTATCAAAATGCTTAATGCTTGTTTTGCATATGTTTTGATTATGTTGCTGCAATTGCATCAATGTTTAACCACCCATATGTATGCATAATTTCAATATGTGCTTTTCATTCATTGTTGTGATTCGAGCATTCATTCTAAGCACACATTGAGGACAATGTGTAACTTAAGTGTGGGTGGGGGGAGGGGGGTAATCTATTAGTTTTAGATCCAAGAGTCAAGACATAGAGATCATTTTTCGAACTGTTTTGGATTAGTAGTTGCATGAATGAAAAGGTTTTTCAATGTTTTCAATAGTTATTTTGAGTTGGTTGATGAGATGGACAAATAATGAGAAACTTTTTCTCGTTGATTCTAAGTAAAGGCTTTTCTCTTTCAAAATTTAGCAAGTGATAAGTTATTTTTAGTATAAAAAATCGATTTTCAAGTGATTTTATTCCCTGAACTTGTATCCCATTCTATATGAGTCAAAAGAAAGCAAACAAAGACCCCTTTGAGCTTCATTTTAAACTTTTATTCCTTTGAACCTATTCTTAATCATAAATTCCATTGGTTCTTGACAAAGTGATTCAAAAGAGTAAGTGTGGGGGGATGTATATTGAGATATATAGAGGAAAAGAGATACTTCTGATCTTACCATAGTTGTCACTCTAAAAAATGTAGTAATAAGAAGGAAAAAAGGATAAGAGGCATGGTAAAGAAGTGAGGAAGTATTGTCTCTCTAGAAAATAAAAAAGCACCAAAAACAGAAGCGTGCAAACAAGTTCAAAAGTGCCAAGCAATTATGCAAATCATATTTAAAAGGCACTAGTGGAGGATATGATACAAAAGTAAAGAACTTATTGATGGGCTAGTAGCCCCAAAACCCATTCTTTAAATCTTGTTTTCACCCATGAGCTTATTTCATATCTTTGGTGGTTTTTATTTTGTCTCATTGATAGGATAGAAATACAAGTTTTGGTTGAGTATGCACTTGAATGTTCATTGGTCTACGATGATGGAATTCTTATTTACTTCTTGCTTCTACATTGAGATTTGAAACTGCTTAGACATTAACTGGAAAACTGTTTTGAATTGTTTGGATGATATTGGGACTTACTTGAATGGCTTTGAAAATATTGTTTTTGCTACCTTTGTGATTGTAGATCTCTTTCAAAATACTAGAAAGATCTTTCTAATGTCTATATCCTAAATGTTTGTGGGTGTCGTTCTAGTTAAGTAAACCCTCAGGTGACTATTACTCCTCCTTTAATGTCTTCGATTAAAGGTTTAAAGGCTTGCATCACGTGCTAAGTGCCGACGTACACCTACGAAAGTGGAATCGATACTTGCTTTAGTTTTAGTTTTAATGTTTCATTTAGTTAGCTTGCTAAGGGACTAGCAAGACTTAAGTGTGGGGGAATTTGATAGGCATTTATTTTACTTAATTATCTACGCTTAATTTGTATATTTTTAATGCCTATCTTGTTTCATTTCTACCTAATTGCTTTGTTTTCGTCTTATAGGTACTTTTGAAGATGCTAATGGTGAAATAGCACAATTCAAGGTGATCTCGTGAAGTATTTGGAGAAGTTTTTCGGATCTTAAGATTTGGAAATGGAGTGGACAACATCCTAGACGCGATGGAATTGCAAAATAAGTAACGAAGCAAAGGATGAAGTTTCTGATGCTCCCCGTGAGTGGGGAGGTACCCATGCCAAACTTGTCAAGTTCTTGGAAGCAAATAAATTTCCTGAGGCAACCGAAGAGCAGGGAGGTACCCTTGCCGCAAACGGGGAGGCTCGATTGCGATTCTTAGCAGATTTTCCTATTTTCAATGGACTTTTCTCCAGATTTGATCTTAAATTAAATCCCATGACTTATGGGCTATATCTAGACCATAGTTAGCTATTTTCCTAGTCTTTTTAGGATTTTAAATATATTTATTAATTATTTATTTATTTCCTAGCTATTTTATGATTAGGTTTTAGCCCCTTTATAAAGGGAGCCTTTGTACACAATTTAACACAATCTTAATCTTTCTTTCTATCTCTCTTCTACCTTTCTTGTTCCTGGTTTTCATCAATATGAGATAAGTTTTTCTCTCCAATTCCATGCTTAGACTTTTAGGTTGATTTGTGAGATTTATGTTCTTAATCTGATTAAATATCTTGGTATTTTATGATTTCAGATTTATTCTTTATGATTTTATGATTCTAATTGATTTAGATGCATACTTATTAATTAGGGTTATATATCTATTGCTAGTTGGAATTCTATACCGTTTGGTTAGGTTTCACATGGTAGTAACTAGTGAATGGGAGGGCTTATCGAAAGATAGCTGGAACTCACTAGGAAATCATGAATGCAAATTTAGTGCTTGCCCGTTTGGGGAGTGTTATTTGTGTAGGCTATAATTCACTGTGCTTAATGCTGTTGAACCTTGAATTCTATTGTGCGTTTGCCATAGGGTTAGGACCTCAATTAGACTAGTTAATAGCATTCGCTTTAATTAGTGTTGTGGTAAATTCATGGGATTAATTAGCGTTTGTTGTTAATCTACGCCTTTTATCTTGATGAATATGTTAATATCTTTTGTTTCAATGATCATATCAACTTGAATAGTCGATGCTTGGGAATGAAGTATTTATTTATCTTGTTGCTTAATTTTATTATTTTCTTGCTTATTTATTTTATTGTTCCTTAAGTTGGAAATTTAGGACAAAAGTATAGCTTGAGTCGTGTAGGACACACTGTCCTAAAGGATAATTTCCGGCTATTGATGGCTATCCCCCAGGATTAAACAAGCTCTTCTCGAAATTGAAATTTCGAGGCTAACAGGAACCACAAGAAGAAACCCAGCAAGAAAAGGAGAGAAAGACAATTTAGAAAGGAGAAAAGAGTGTTTGAGAATTGGTGTATGGAAATGAGAAGTGGGAAGGCTATTTATAGGTGAGGGGAAACAAGAGTTACTGTTTGGAGGAGCCAAAAATATAAATGCCATTAAGGCATTAAAAATGTTGTTGGAACTGTTTTTGTGCGTTGGCAGTAAGTGTAAAAAACGTTACTGCATTTAAAATGATGATAATGATAAAGGTTATAATAACAAAGATAATGATCTCAATGAATTTGTCAATACGTTACTTTGTCAATATGTGGCTTTTGAAATACTATAATATCTTTATATATCAAACAATCCCCCACATATTTCAAAAGCTTATTTAGAGGAAGTTAAGTTTGCTGGGTTTTAATACTAGTGAATGTAATCCATCGGGACTGGTCCCTTTTGGGCTATGAACTAGACCTAGAAAGAATGAAATATATATTGCACAGAATTTTGGTGAAATTTGAAACTTCTATGAACCAAAAATTCTTTGTTGTACATTATATTTTCACCAATCAGATTACACCCCCACAATTCTTTGTGGTTCAACACGGTTTTGTGTTTTTCGGCCATGCACGCGCCCGATATTCATGAGAGCTTTAGAGAATTAGCCAAATTTGCATGAAAGCGGCCTCACTTCACACTCATATAGGTGATTTCCATCAAGTGTATTCTCCAGTTAATACACCACCCATCAGGGATATGGTAAATCATTAAAAGTTTTAAAACTTAGCCTCTCAACTTTGCAGCCTTTACACTATTTACACCATAGAAGGGACTTCATATATTATATAGTGTTTAGTATAACTAATAAGTGACTTGTTATTACCCATATGAACCTATTTCATGGGATCTCCATTCACATAGGTTGGGTTACCATCACTATTAGTTTTTCACAATTGGCTTTAGTCCCATTTCCCTCGATGTATCACTGATCAATTTTCGACCCAAGGGTTTAGTCAGAGGATCGGCCAAATTCACTTCTGACTTCACATAGTCAATGGAAATTATTCCATCTTTTAACAGTTGTTTTACCACATCATGTCTTAGACGAATATGTCTATTCTTGCCATTGAAAGTCTTATTCTTTGCAACGGCTATTGCCGCTTGGCAATCACAATGCATAGACACAGAAGGAGTTGGTTTCATTCCAAGTGGAATGTCAGTTAAGAGATTTCTTAACCATTCTGCTTCGTTGCCAGCTAAGTCTAGGGCAACAAACTCAGACTCCATAGTTGATCTGACAATAATTGTTTGCCTAGATGACTTCCATGTCACAGCACCACCTCCGAGAGTGAACACATATCCACTTGTGGATTTTGTCTCATCTGAATCAGAGATCCAGTTTGTATCACTGTATCATTCTAATACAGCAGGAAATCCACTATAAAAGATACCATAATTAGTAGTACCTTTCACGTATTTTAATACTCTACTCAAGGCATTCCAATGATCTTGATTGGGATTTTGAGTATATCTACTCAACCTACACACTGCATATGCAATGTCTAGTCTCGTGAAATTCATCAAATGCATCAGACTCCCAATGATCTGTGCATAGTTAGATTGAGATATGCTATCTCCTCGATTTTTCTTTAATTGAGTATTAGGATCATAAGGGGTACTCACAGGTTTGACATCAAAGTGTCCAAACTTTTTAAGGAGCCTCTCAACATGATGCTCTTGAGTGAGCATTAGGCCACCATCACATCTTATGATCTTTATACCCAAAATGACACTACCTTCTCCCATGTCTTTCATATTAAAGTTTGAGGTTAAGAACCTCTTTGTCTCATTGACAACATAAATATTAGTACCAAAGATAAGTATATCATCCACATATAAACTAATGATCACACAATCATCACCTATTATCTTTGTATATACACATCTATCTACTTTTATAGTAGAAAATCCACCAGAAGTAATAACTTTATCAAATTTCTCATGCCATTGTTTTGGAGCTTGTTTTAAACCATATAAAGATTTAACCAATTTACAAACCTTTTTCTCTTGCCCAGGAACAACACAACCTTCAGGTTGCACCATGTAAATTTCTTCATCTAAATCACCATTCAGAAAAGCAGTTTTAACATCCATTAGGTGAACAACAAGTTTGTGAACCGAGCCAAGAGCTATTAAAACACGAATTGAAGCAATTCTAGTTACTGGAGCAAAAGTATCAAAATAATCAACATTTTCTTTTTTTGTAAAACCTTTTGCAACCAATCTAGCTTTATATTTATCAATAGAGCCATCATGATGATATTTTTTTTCTTTGAAAATCCATTTACAACCAATGGGTTTAGCACCAGGTGGTAAATCCACTAACTCCCAAGTATTGTTTTGTAAAATAGAATCAATTTCACTCTTGATGGCATCTTTCCAAAAACTACTATCTTTAGAAGAAATAGCTTCAGAAAAAGTTAAAGGATCAATTGTCAATCAAATAAGTATAAAAGTCATTTCGAAAAGAAAATTATTTTCTTGGTCTTTTGCTCCTTCTCAAATCATTATCAGTAACAACCAAATCATCTTTACTAAAAGGTGCATGAGAAATTGAATCAGTCTTTAAAGGAAACATATATTCAAAGAATTCAGCATTTTTGGTTTCAATAATTGTATTGCATTCAATCATATCACTTTTCAACACAAGAAACCTATATGCAGCACTATGTTCAGCATATCCAATAAACATGCAATCAGATGTTTTAGACCCTACTTTTCTTTTCTTTGGATCAGGCAACAAAACTTTAGCTAGGCACCCCCACACTTTTAAATATTTTAAGTTAGGAGCATAACCTTTCCATAGTTCATAAGGTGTTTTACCAGTTTTCTTATAAGGTGTTCTATTTTGAACATGGCATGTAGATAATAAAGCTTCACCCCATAAATTTTCATGTGCATTAGAACTAATCATCATGGCATTCATTATATCTTTTAATGTCCTATTCTTTCTTTCTGCTACACCATTTGATTCAGGAGAATAAGGGGGAGTAACCTCATGTATTATTCCTTCTTTTTCACAATAATCATTCAATAATACATATTCACCACCTCTATCTGATCTAACTCTTTTTATCTTTTTATTCAATTGATTTTCTACTTCAGATTTATACAAAAGAAACATATCAAAAGCTTCATCTTTATTCTTAATCAAATAAAATTTAGTATAGCGAGAGAAATAATCAATAAATGTCACATAATAATTTTTACCCTAAATGTCACCTAAATCAGTATGTATTAAGCTTAATAATTCAGATTCACGGTTAACAGATATACAGGATTTTTAAGTGATCATTGCTTCTACACATGTCAAACATTTATCCAAGTTGGTATTACTAACATTTGATATTAATCCCAAAGATTGCATTTTCTTAATATATGGAAAACTAACATGTCCTAGTCTAGCATGCCACAAATCAAAGGAATCAATCATATAAGCAGAAGAACTAGCATTTCCATTCATAATATTTGAAATATTGAGTACAAACAAGCCTTGATTACAATAACCTTTTCCCACCAGAATATTATTCTTAGTCATGACAATCTTGTCAGACTCAAAAGCAACTTTCACACCCACTTTGCCTAAGAGGGACACATAGACTAAATTTGCCCTAATATTAGGGACATGCAGCACTTCTTGAAGGGCCAAAGTCTTGCCTGAAGTTAACTTGAGAAGGACCTTCCCTTTGCCCAAAACTTGAGCAGTGCGAGAGTCACCAAGATATATCGTCTCTTCTTCTTCCCCTACTGGAGTGTAGAAGGTAAAAGCGTCTCTGTTGGCACAAATGTGCCTTGTAGCCCCCGAGTCTACAATCCACTCTTTCACATTTGCCATTATGTTGGCTTGAGAAACAACTGCAGCAATAATATCCTCAGAATCATCCGCTTCAACAAGATTAACTCTTGCTTTGGCAGGTTTGTTATTGTTTCCCATCATTCTCTTTTTGCATTGAGATGCATAGTGGCCAGGTTTGGCACACACAAAACAAGAACCTTGTTTCTTGAAAGTGGAGTTAGTAGGCTTAGGTTTGTAATCATGCTTAATATCAACTTTCTTATTTTTGTACTTGTTTTGGTGCTGGACAAGGTTGGCTTTCGTTGTTATCTCCATAGCTTTGTTTGCATGGATCTCCTTTCGAGTAGTTTTTTCAATGATGATGTGCACGATCAAGTCAGCAAGAGACATCTGCTTTTGCTTGTGCTTCAATTGTTGTTTGTAGTCTCTCCATGAATCAGGCAGCTTTTCAATGAGAATTCCAACAACAAACTCCTCTAGCAGTTCGATATTTTCAGCCTTAAGATCATCCACCAATTTATGGTACTCATTAATTTGGTCTTTTATGTCTTTGTCTTCAGACATCTCCCACCTATAGAAGTTCCCAATTACAAACTTTTGCTTCCCAACATCTTCAGCGGTATACTTTGTCACCATGGAGTACCAAATTTGCTTTGCTTTTTTTTTTTAGTGAAATTTTTGCTTTGCTTCTTTGTAGGGAGAATAGACATCAAAAAGTTCACTAGATAATGTACTGATTATAGTATGTCTACACACCTTATTTGCATGAACCCAATGTTCCAATTGGACAGCTTCGGTTGGCTTGGCATCAGTCAAGGCATATGCAACGCCATGCATATCTAGGGCTGAGAAAATCCTCTCCATCCATCGCTTGAAGTTGTGACCTTGGAAGACTTCTATCTTCGAAATGTCTGGACAAGCTTTAGCATATGTGACTGGCGGAATAGGCACTGCAGCAGCAATTGCGGATGGCATGTTTTGCTTGGCGGCATCGGTAAGGGCAGCATCGGTGATGACAGCTTCAGTGTTGTCGGAAATTATCCTTTAGATTGTTGGAAGTTTAGGACAAAAGTATAGCTTGAGTCTTGTAGGACACACTGTCTTAAAGGATAATTTCCGGCTATTGACGGCTATCCCCCATGATTAAACAAGTTCATCTCGAAATTGAATTTCCGAGGCTAACAGGAACCACAAGAACAAACCCAGCAAGAAAAAGAGAGAAAGACAATTTAGAAAGGAGAAAAGAGTGTTTGAGAATCAGTGTATGGAAATGAGAAGTGGGAAGGCTATTTATAGGTGAGGGGAAACAAGAGTTACGGTTTGGAGGAGCCAAAAATATAAATGCCATTAAGGCATTAAAAATGTTGTTGGGACCGTTTTTGTACGTTGGCAGTAAGTGTAAAAAACGTTACTACATTTAAAATGATGATGATGAGAAACGTTATAATAACAAAGATAATGATCTCAATGAATTTGTCAATACGTTACTTTGTCAATATGTGGCTTTTGAAATGCTATAATATCTTTATATATCCAACACTTATTTCACAAAAACCCCCCAAAATTGTTAGTTTTAGGATTAATTAGAGTAAAGTAGTTTACACAACTCACTATGGGATAGACCTGAACTTATTCTGTCTATAGGATAGTTTAGTTAATTTACTTTTGGTGGTAAACGACACCCATCATTCAGGTAGAATACAGACCTTGCAAAAATCCTTTTTGTCACTTCTAACCTCCTCTTACTCCATTGGTTTAATTGTTAGTAGAGCCTTTTACTATCAATTCAAAGACATTTGTCAGCGAATTGGTAAAAAGAGGTTATGAACCTCACAAGGCTATGATTGCTATTAAAGAAGCAAAGCTTGACGAGAGCGAGCTCAAGCTCAATAAAAGGGAAGCACAACTTCAAGATATGAGGCAAGGCTTGATTGACATAGTCCATGGCAGTGAAGAAAATTCAAGCCATGACTTAGCATCAAGAGCCCAAATGAATGAAGCTGATGTGCTACTCTACAGACAGATGGCTGTGGATGCACTCATCATTGAAGATGAATCTAAAGAAGAAATCTTCAGTGAAGATGAAAAGGAATCCTATTACAGGAATTTCCCTTATAGTGCATTGCAAAGGAAGCTTGAAACATGGCCGCCATTTGAAGTCACCAGCAACTTGCTCCACATTGAAGAAAATCTACCTCATTGGAAGATCAAAATTTTGCTAGAAAATGCAAATTTGATCATTTTAAATGAAGACTTCAATAAAGAGCGGATTGCACACTTTGAGGCTGAAAATGCCCTTATGGCAAAGCAAGAGACAATTGACGACATTGCTCTTAAATTGCTTAAACAAATTGCCATCAAGGAAAAAGAAGAGCGTCAAGCGCCAATTCTTAGTGAAGATATGGACGTTGATGTTAACACGCCTAACCAACTTCCATCTGACCAGCCTTCATTTGATCAAGAAATGGAGGAAGGTCCAGGAAATCAAGATGACAAGGAGTCAGCAAGTGAAAATCAATCCTTCGTGCTGAAGACTTTGAAGATAAATCTGATTCAATGGTCTTTGGTGAATTCATGGTCAATCTTCATTGCCATGCTCTTACTTTGCCTTGCACTTTCTCAGCAAAAAAGTGCATCAAAGTGGATGATCATGACCCACACCCTCCGGGGGATAGCGAAGAAGTTATCGAAGTTCCTCAGAAAGAGATCATACACTCGGGGGGCAACGATTGCAACAGTTCAAAGGCCATAGTTTTCACTAAGCTTGATGAAACCTCTACATACCACATCAAGCCTTTGTACATCAAGGCTTGCATTGATGGTATTCCTATAAACAGGGTTCTAGTCGACAATGGGGCAACAATCAACTTACTTCCCTTTTCTTCACTAAAGAAAATTGGCAAGTGCAGTGATGACTTGATGCCTTCAGTTGTCACTGTTAGTGACTTCTCTGGTGCCGTTAAGAAGACTAGAGGAATACTCCCTACACAGTTAACTGTTGGCTCAAGAACTTCCTTGACAACATTTTTTGTAATTGACTCCACGTCAACTAACAATATTTTCCTAGGAAGGGATTGGATCAATGCCAATTGCTGTGTGCCATCAGCATTACATCAAATGTTGATATTTTGGAATGGCACAGAAGTTGAAGTGGTTAAGGCCGATAGTCGACCACTCAAAGTAGAATCTTATGCAGTGGATGCAAGATTTTACGATGGAACTTTTGGACCTGTTAGATTCATGGGTAAAGACAAGTATGGCCGGCCATACCCAATCATTTCTACTAAGCAAATTCAACCAGAATCTCTAAAGGAAGCAACGGAAACACTTGTGCTACTTGGTGCTGTAATTCATTACAAGCCGCCTCCGTGTTCTCCTATCATAGAGGAGGTTCCATGAGTTCGCGACAAGATAAAGAAAAGGCGGTCGACAATGCCTTGAAGAAATTGTCGACTCATGCTCTAGAAATGAAGCTACATGAGATAGAGGACTTAGCTGCCCTACCAGTTAATGCGGCTAATCACAACAACATTTTCGACGAGATTACCATGGATGAACTTGATCGTGTACCCATGAAACTCGACGATCTTAAAGCCGAAGTGCAAGATCCTTTGCTTGAAATCGATCTTGGCATTGATGGCAAACCCAGGCCAACTTACATTAGTCAATTATTGGCAGAAGAAGACAAGCCACGCTTTGTTTCCCTGCTGAAGGAATACAAAGATTGCTTTGCTTGGGATTACGACGATATGCCTGATCTAAGTCAAGACTTGGTCGAACATCGCCTCCCAATCATCGAGGGATATCGACCATATCAACAACCTCCTAGGAGAATGGCCAATGATGTCATCCTCCAAGTTAAAGACGAAGTTGAAAGGCTTCTAAAGGCAAAATTCATCCGCACCGCAAGGTACGTTAAATGGATTTCTAACATAGTCCCAATGGTTAAAAAGAATGGTGAAATTCGAGTCTGTATTGATTTTCGCAACTTGAATTCCGCCACTCCTAAAGACGAATATCCAATGCATGTTGCAGATCTCCTAGTTGATGGAGCCGCCCAACATAAAGTTTTATCATTTATGGATGGTCATAGCGGCTACAACCAGATCTACATAGCAGAGGAGGATGTCTTTAAAACAGCATTTCGATGCCGTGGCGCCATTGGTGCTTTTGAACGGGTAGTCATGCGCTTTGAACTCAAAAATGTCGGTGCAACATACCAGCGAGCAATGAATGCTATTTTCCATGACATGATTGGTAAGTTCATGGAGGTTTACATCGACGATGTGGTGGTCAAGTCTCATAATACTCTTGACCACATCGATCATTTACGACGCTCATTTGAAAGAATAAGGCAACGTGGATTGAAAATGAATCCATTAAAATGTGCCTTTGGCATTGGTGCAGGTAACTTCCTTGGATTTTTGGTTCATCAAAGAGGCATCGAGATAGACCAAAACAAGGCAAGAGCTATCTTACAAGCGCAGCCTCCCACCAACAAGAAGGGACTCCAACGTTTCCTTGGTCAAGTCAACTTCTTACAAAGATTCATTTCCAATACTGCTCGGAAAACCAAAGCGTTTTCGCCACTATTGAAATTGAAAGATGGAGATGACTTCCAATGGAACGAAGAGCATCAAAAAGCTTTTGAGGCGATAAAAAAATATTTAATTTTGCCACCTGTCTTGGTTCCTCCTAGAAAGGATAAACCTTTATACTTGTATATATCAGCCACAACATCATCTATTGGATGTTTGTTGGCTCAAGAAGCAGAAAAGGGAAAGGAGCAAGCAGTGTATTACCTTAGTAAGACTCTTATTGATGTAGAAACAAGATATAGTCCTATTGAAAAGCTTTGTCTGTCGTTTTACTTTGCAGCAATAAAGTTTCAGCATGACATGCTCTACTTTGACGTGTGCATTATTGCTAAAACTGATGTTGTAAAGTACATGTTGACACGACATTTGCTTTGAGGTCGGCTAGGAAAGTGGTGTTTAGCACTTTCTGAATTTAGATTCAGATATGTTCCTCAAAAAGCAGTAAAAGGGCAAGTTGTTGCTGACTTTTTAGCTGACCACCCTTGTTTAGACTTGGGAGAGGAATTTGAAGATGCTAATGAAGTCATGGAAGTCGCTTTATTACCATGGATCTTTGAATTTGATGGATCAAGTACTACACAAACAGCAGGTGCAGGAATAGTTATCACATCCCCTAATGATGACTATACCATGATGGCTTTCAATTTAGACTTTGATTGTAGTAACAATCAAGCCGAGTATGAGGCACTCATCATTGGTTTAGAATTACTCAAAGAGATGAAAGAATCTTTGGTGCACATCAATGGTGATTCATTATTAGTGATAAACCAACTCACGCAAGAGTATAACTGCACAAGTCCATCATTATTGTCATACTATGCAATGGCATCACAGTTGATGGACAAATTTGACAATGCAAGTATTGAGCACGTGCCCAAGTACCAAAATGAAGGTGCAAATGTTGCTGCACAACTTGCATCTGGTATCACATTCCCAAATAGTATTTGGAAGAAATTGGTAAATGTCGAAAGACGCACTTTGCCATCTACTCTGAAAAGAGATAACGTGTTCGAAATCTGCAACATTGTCCATAAACATTCCGACTGGTGAGAACTTTTTCTTGAGTACTTAAAGAACCCAAGTGGGAGGTTTAATCGACATATCAGGACTTTAGCCACACATTATGTTCTCTTGGCCAATGAACTATACCGAAAAGACCTCAATGGGGCTCTTTTAAGATGTTTTGGAAAAGAGGAAGCTCGAAAGATTGTTAAAGACATGCATGAAGGCTTGTGTGGTGCTCACCAAGCTGGAAGAAAAATGAGATGGCTAGCACGCCGTCATGGCTTTTACTGGCCAACAATTATGAAGGATTGCGTGGAATTCACTAAGGGGTGCCAACAGTGTCAAAAGTATGGTCCTATTTGGAGACTCCCTACCGAAGAATTGCATTCCATCATCAAACCATGGCCTTTCAGAGGTTGGGCAATTGATCTAATCGGCAAGATCACCCCACCGGCCAGGGGAGGTGTGTGTTTTATTATTGTTGCGACCGACTACTTCACCAAATGGGTAGAGGCTAAAGCAATGAGAAGCACCACTCATTTAGATGTCAAAAGTTTCATCAAAGAACACATCATTTAACGTTTGGAATTCCAGAAACTATCACAACTGATTGCGGTTCTAACTTTGATGGAAAAATTAAAAGTGACTTAGAGAGAAAATTTGGCCTGAGATTCATAAAATCAACGCCTTATTATGCGCAAGCTAATAGGCAGGCTGAAGCTTCAAACAAAGTCATGATTGGCATCATTGAAAAAATGCTGAAAGATAAGCCAGACTAGTGGAACAAAGCATTAGCCAAAGCTTTATGGGCTTATCACATGTCACAAAGGTCATCCACTGGAGTAAGTCCGTTTAGTTTAACCTACGACCATGACGCTATGGTACCAATGGAACTATTAGCTAAGTCAGCAAGGGTTGCTTTTCAGAATAACTTACAGTGGTATGACTATAATGACGCCATGATGATCAAGCTAGAAGATCTAGAATCAGAAAGGCTTTATGCATTAAATCATCTACAAGCTCAGAAAAAGAGGGCAGAAAGGTACTACAACAAGAAAGTTCGTCCTAGAAATTTTATCGAAGGCGAACTAGTTTGGAAAGCCATTTTGCCTATCAGAGCGCATGTGGATGGAATGGGGAAGTGGTCACCCAAATGGGAAGGACCATTCTGAATCAAGAAAGTGCTAAAAAATGGCGCTTATTGGTTAGAAACACTAGATAGTAAGTCGCACCAAAGATTTATCAATGGGCGCTATCTCAAGAAATATTATCCAAGCACCTGGGAAGAAAGAAGTGAACCACAACTTCAGTTCAGTTCACTACTCAATGATCCCGACGACATGGCCACAAGTCAACTTACGACCGTCGGGTTCAGCAGTGTGGAATCGGATATTGAAAACGCTTCTTGGACTCAGCCGCCCCAATTGCGTTCTTGCGGCTTTAAAAATAAATAAAATATTTTTATTACTTTCATAAGTAATGAAAATATTAAAGGAATTGTCACTAAAAGGCGTTTTTAGTAACAACAAACGTTACTAAAAGCTATATTTGGCGATAAAAAGGCAAAAATCCATCGCTAAAAGTATAAAAGCGTTTTGGAATTTGTTTTATTCAAATTTTCGAATTAGCCTTAATTGAAAAGTTTGGGCCGAATTCATTACGTCATTTGGAACTTTTATTGGTTGCAACTTTTTGCAATCAATTCCAAATTGAATTCCTAAGTTTACATAATCTTTATGGTTTTTGATACGAATCTAGTTTTGTTAGATTCAAATCTACCCTTTGAATAGCCACCAAAGTCGACTTGAAGCACCAACTCTCCTAGATGAGTAAAATCGATGATCTTCACTAAGCTTGATCCCTTCGTTCGTTTCACTTAAGTCTTCAATTAGACCTGCAATTGAACTCTTAAGATCACATGATTCACAAACAATTAAGCAATCACAACCTAAATGCTTGCAAGGACTCTACAAGATTGAAGAACCCTAAGTTTGCTCAAACTAGAACAATGAAGCCAAATAATCGATCTGGGTGTATAAACCTCTCAACTTTATTGATAACTTGACTTGTGTTTACAAGAGGGGGATGGTCCCTTTATATAGTAGTAGGGGACGCCCTTCACCTAATCCTAAAGCCTTAAGGGCAGCATACCATAAAGGAAAGAACAAGGAAATTGCCTAAGCCTTGTTCTACTAGGAAAAGTAAATACATAACTTAGTTAAGCAAGGATTGGACTTAGTCAAACAAGGCCCAACCCAATGTCTTCTAAACTAATTAAATAGCTAATCTAAGATAGAATTAAAGGCCCAATTGGCCGAATTACACAATGTAAGTCCTAATGATCATCGATTGCAAGTATGGTGCATAACTTGGAATCGATGGGAATATTCCTTAGCCTAATGTCTTCAATGCTTCCCAATTGATCTTCGATGGACTTTAAGCCTTCAAGATGACTTCGAACAAAGCCCAATAATGCTTCCTTGAACCTTTTAGCTCTAGCCCTAGTCATAGGACCTAATGGCATCACCAAAGGATCAAATGGCATCTTTGGTGCGTTTCCTTCATCCAATGGCATCTTTGGTGTAATTCCTCCATCCATTGATGTCTTTAGTGCGATCCCATCTCCTCCATGCTCCTCCAAGCTTCCTTGCACTCCTTGATCATCCTTTCCATGATCTCCATTGGCTCCATTGTGCTCTTCAAGACCATGATAAGCCCTTAGCGCATCATCCCCTCTCCCTTGAAAGTGATTTGTCCTCAAATCTGCATCACTATCAAACAAGGATAAGTTTGAAACATTAAAAGTAGCACTTACATTGCCATATTCACAAGGAAGATCTAGCTTGTATGCATTGTTGTTGATCCTCTCCAAGACTTGGAATGGACCATCTCCACGAGGTAAGAGCTTATACTTTCTCTTTTCAGGGAACCTCTCCTTCCTTAGATGCAACCAAACCCAATCTCCAGGTTCAAAGCTGACCTCTTGCGCCCCTTGTTAGCAACCTTCATGTAGTGTTGTGTTTTCTTCTTAATTTGAGCTCGAACCCTTGCATGAAGATCCTTAACAAAGTCAGTCTTTCTTTCACCATCCATGTCGACTTGCACACTCAAAGGTAATCTCAACAAATCTAATGGGGTTAAAGGATTAAAGCCATACACAGTTTCAAAAGGTGAATGTCCAGTAGTGCTATGTATGCTTCTATTGTATGCAAATTCAACATGAGGTAGACAATCCTCCCAAGTTCTTAAGTTCTTCTTAATTAATGCCCTAAGCAAGGTTGACAAATTCCTATTAACTACTTCAGTTTGGCCATCGGTTTGAGGGTGACAAGTAGTTGAAAATAACAACTTAGTACCTAACTTAGCCCATAAAATTCTCCAAAAGTGACTTAAGAACTTAGCATCTCTATCACTCACAATCATCTTAGGCATTCCATGTAGTCTAACAATTTCCTTAAAGAACAAATTAGCTACATTAATGGCATCATCCGTTTTAGTACATGCAATGAAGTGTGCCATCTTAGAAAACCTATTAAATGTACCCATAAAATGTTGTTGATAGGTATCTCCCTCTTTCATGCAAATTTGATGGTACCCACTCAATAATAACTCATGCATAGAATAAAGTGGAATATACAATCTAAATTCTTTAAACAAAAATCCAGCATGCCTATAATACTTTCCAAAACCAGAATTTTCGCATGCTTTAAAGATATCACCAAAGTAAACATCACTAGCATACAATTCCTTAATAAACTCAAATCCAAGAAACTTAGAATCAAGCATGGAAAGTAAGACATACCTCCTTGATAAAGCATCGGCTACAACATTCTCCTTACCTTGTTTGTATCACACAACATAAGGAAAAGACTCAATGAACTCATATTGAACATATCGCACACCATATGGAGTGAGTTCAATCTCTCTAATGGATGGCAATCCTCTAGGAATTTTCTCACAAATGTAAGCAACAAAATTCCCTCCTTGCATCAAAACAACTTCAATTCCTACAAAATCACTCAAAAGAGACGCAATTTTGCTTGGAGTATCTCCAGCCAAGGTGTTAGTGCTCACAAGTGTATTTTTAAGCAAAAGCAAGATCAAAACAGAATTGTCATGTAAAGCACTCTTAATCTCACTTTTAGTAGCTAACATACAGTCTTTAACAACTTTCCTAGAAATCTTTTTATTTTCACCCAAAACAGAAGTATTTTCAATGTTATGATCAACCAAAACAGAATTATTTTCAATGCTATGATCAACCAAAACAAAATTATTTTCAATGCTATGATCAACCAAAATAGATTTGTTTTCATCACAATTAGCATCCAAAACAGATTTAGTGTCATCGCAAACAACACTCAAATTAGGTTTAGTATCATCGCAAATAACATCTATGATACGAATCTAGTTCTATTAGATTCAAATCTATCCTTGAGACCCGCCAAGAATCTACTTGAACTTCTTTAACTTCTAGACAAGTATGTCGACAACCTTCACAAAGCAAGCTCTCTTCGTTCGTCGGCCCTAAGTCTTCAATTAGACCTGCAATTGAACACCTAAGATCATAAGATTCACAAACAATTAAGCAATCACAACCTAATTGTTTGTTAGGACTCTACAAGATTGAAGAACCCTAAGTTTGCTCAAACTAGAACAATGAAGCTAAGATAATCAATTTGGGAAAATAATCATCAACTTTATTAATCAACTCAACTTATGTTTACAAGAGGGGGATGGTCCCTTTATATAGTAGTAGGGGACGCATAACCCTTCTCCTAAAGCTAAAAGGAAAACGTTACATAAAGGAAGGATTAAGGAAATTACCTACCCCTTGTCCTACTAGGAAAAGCAAAAACATAACTAAATTAAGCAAGGATTGGACTTAGTCAAACAAGGCCCAACGTATCGTCTTCTAGACTAAATAAATAACTAATCTAAGATAGAATAAAGGCCCAATTGGCCGAATTACACAATGTAAGCCCTAATGCTCAACGATTTCAAGTACAGTGCATAGCTTGGAATCGTTGGGAATATTCCTTGGTTTGATGTCTTCAATGCTCTCTAATTGATCTTCAATGGACTTCAAACCTCCAAGATGAGTTCGTACCAAGGCCAATAAAGCTTCCTTGAACCTTTTAGCCCGAGCCCTTGTCATAGGACCTAATGGAATGGCTAAAGGGTCAAATGGCCGGTTGTGCCCGGTCTTGTGCGATTGGCCCATGCCATGGCCGGTCATGTGCGATCCCTCCATGCAATGGCCGGTCTTGTGCGATGGCATCCTCTCCATGCTCCTGCATGCTTCCTTTTAAACCGGGATCAACCATAGCAGCTTCTTGAATATCCGGAACATCTCCAAGTTTATCCGAGGAATGATCTTCATTAGCTCCATTGTGCTCTTCAAGACCATGGTAAGCCCTTGGCGCATCATCCCCTCTCCCTTAAAAAGGATTTGTCCTCAAATCTGCATCACTATCAAACAAGGATAAGTTTGAAACATTAAAAGTAGGACTTACATTGTCATATTCACTTGGAAGATCTTGCTTGTAGGCATTGTTGTTGATCCTCTCCAAGACTTGGAATGGTCCATCTCCACGAGGTAAGAGCTTAGACTTTCTCTTTTCAGGGAACCTTTCCTTCCTTAGATGCAACCAAACCCAATCTCCATGTTCAAAGATGATCTCCTTGCACCCTTTGTTAGCAACCTTCATGTAGTGTTGTGTTTTCTTCTCAATTTGAGCTCGAACCCTAGCATGAAGTTCCCTAACAAAATCGGCCTTCCTTTGTCCATCCATGTCGACTTGTACACTCAAAGGTAAACTCAACAAATCCAATGGGGTTAAAGGATTAAAGCCATACACAGTTTCAAAAGGTGAATGTCCAGTAGTGCTATGTATGCTTCTATTGTATGCAAATTCAACATGAGGTAGACAATCCTCCCAAGTTCTTAAGTTCTTCTTAATTAATGCCCTAAGTAAGGTTGACAAAGTCCTATTAACTACTTCAGTTTGGCCATCGGTTTGAGGATGACAAGTAGTTGAAAATAACAACTTAGTACCCAACTTAGCCCACAAAGTTCTCCAAAAGTGACTTAAGAACTTAGCATCTCTATCACTTACAATCGTCCTAGGCATTCCATGTAGTCTAACAATCTCTTTAAAGAACAAATTAGCTACATTAATGGCATCATCCGTTTTAGTGCATGCAATGAAGTGTGCCATCTTAGAAAACCTATCAATAACCACAAAGATAGAATCTTTACCTCTCCTAGAATGAGGTAAACCTAACACAAAGTCCATACTAATATGAGTCCAAGGTTTATGAGGAATAGGAAAAGGAGTATACAATCCATGAGGTTTAGATGTAGATATAGCTTGCAAACAAACAATACAACTAGCAACATACTTTCCTACATCATGTCGCATCTTAGGCCAAAAGAAGTGTTCATGCAATATATCATATGTTCTATCAACTCCAAAGTGACCCATTAAACCCCCTTCATGTGATTCCCTCATGAGCAAGATGCACAAAGAACAAGAAGGCACACACAATCTAGATTCCTTAAACAAAAATCCATCATGCTTATAATACTTCCCAAATCCAGAATTTTCACATGCTTTAAAGATTTCATCGAAATAAACATCACTAGCATATAATTCCTTAATATACTCAAAACCAAGAAACTTAGAATCAAGCATGAAAAGTAAGACATACCTCCTTGATAAAGCATCAGCTACAACATTCTCCTTACCTTGTTTGTATCGCACAACATAAGGAAAACTCTCTATGACTCACTCCACTTAGCATGTCTCTTGTTGAACTTTTGTTGGCCTCTTAAATACTTCAAGCTCTCATGATCCGTGTGAATCACAAATTCCTTAGGCCATAGAAAGTGCTCCAAGTTTGCAACGCCCTCACAAGAGCATACAACTCTTTGTCATAGGTTGGATAATTCAATGCAGCCCCGTTCAATTTCTCACTAAAATATGTGATGGGCTTCCCACCTTGCATTAAAACAGCTCCAATTCCAACCCCTGATGCATCACATTCAATCTCAAAAGTATTGTTAAAGTTAGGTAAAACAAGCAAAGGAGCACTAGTTAATTTTTCCTTTAAGGTCTCAAATGCTTCTTGTTGTTCTTTTCCTCACTTGAATGGTGCATTCTTCTTCATCACACTAGTAATAGGTGCGGCTAAGGTGCTAAAGTCCTTAACAAACCTCTTATAGAATCCGGCTAGTCCCTGAAAAGATCTTACTTGACCAACGTTGGTGGGAGTTGGCCAATCTTTCATTGCTTTGATCTTCTCCTCATCAACCTCTACAACTTGCGATGACACCACAAAACCAAGAAAAACAAGCTTGTTTGTGCAAAAGGTGCACTTCTTAAGGTTAGCATATAATTTCTCAAGCCTAAGTACATCTAACACACATCTTAGATGCTTAACTTGCTCATCTAGGTTTCGGCTATACACAAGTATATCATCAAAATAAACAACAACAAACTTGCCAATAAAAGCTCTTGAAACATGATTCATTAATCGCATGAATGTACTAGGTGCATTAGTCTATCCAAAAGGCATAACTAACCATTCATACAACCCTAACTTAGTTTTAAAGGCAGTTTTCCATTCATCACCCTCTTTCATGCGAATTTGACGATAGCCACTCTTTAAATGAATCTTTGAAAATAAGCAAGCACCATGCAATTCATCAAGCATATCATCTAATCTAGGAATAGGGTGAGGATACTTTACCGTTATGTTGTTTATTGCCCTACAATCAACACACATTCTCCAAGTTCCATCCTTCTTAGGAACAAGCAAAACAGGAACTGCACATGGAGAAAGGCTTTCACGCACAAAACCCTTTTGTAGTAGTTCTCCAACTTGTTTCTCCAACTCCTTTGTTTCTTCAGGATGTGTCCTATAAGCTGGCTTATTAGGTATTTGCGCCCCAGGGATGAAGTCAATTTGATGTTCAATTCCCCCTAATTGGTGGTAAACCACTAGGAATCTCCTCAGGAAACACATCTACAGAATCACTCAAAAGAGAAACAATGTTGCTTGGAAGCTCTTTTTCCAAGTGGCTAGTGCTCACAAGTGTATATTTAAGCAAAAGTAAGATCAAAACAGAATTATCATTCAAAGCTTCTTTAATCTCACTCTTAGTAGCTAACATACACTCCTTATTAACTTTTTTAGAACCAACATGCTTATCAACCAAATCAAATTTACTATCAAAGCAATTCATACTAGTATTAACAAGCTTACCCTTTTCTTTAGTCCTAAATTCAGATTCCAATTTAGCAAATTCATCCCTTACTTTTATTTGATCTTTTACAACTTCTTGAGCTGATAAAGGAATCAAAGTAATAGGACGCTTACCACACATAAAGGAATACTTATTTGTCTCTCCATCATGATGGACCTTGTTGTCATATTGCCATGGTCGAACAAGTAAGACATGGCATGCTTGCATTGGTAGCACATCACATAGCACCTTATCATCGTACCTGTCTAAACAAAGAGAAAATAAAAACTTGTTTGTTAACCTTAATCTCCTCTCTATCATTGAACCATCCTAAACTATAGGGTTTAGGGTGTTTAGTGGTAGGTAACGCTAACTCCTTCACTAGGTACACACTAGCTATGTTTGTACAACTTCCTCCATCAATGATCACACTACTAGGCTTCCTATTAGCATACATCCTAGTATGAAACAAATTCTCCCTTTGATTGTGCACATCTCCTTTAACATAGGCACTTAAAGTTCTCCTTGCAACTAAGTTCAAGAGTGCCGGTGTCGAACCATCATCATCCTCTTCATCATAAGTCAATCCTTTCTCATCATCTCCACTAGAACCTAAAGTAAATTCTTCATCTTCACTTTCGATTTCTCCTTGGTCATTCATGAACATCACTTTGTTGTTAACACAATCCTTTGCATAAAGACCATATCCTTGACACTTAAAGCATTTAACATGATTCTAAGAAGATGAACCCGAGGAAGGCTTAGGATCAGTTTTAGGGCTTGCTCCCTTTTCCGCCAACTCCTTTTCTTTGTTGGATGATTTCTCATTTTTCTTGATTGGAGTTTTCCATGAACTTGATGATGATGTAAAGCTCTTCTTATTCCTCTTCACTTGGCTTTCGGCTTTCATAGCATGTTGAAGCAATTCCTCAACATCATAGTGTTGTTGCATCTCCACAATGTCCTGAATTTCTCTATTCAACCCCGCCAAAAATCTTGCGATAGTGGCTTGTGGAGCCTCATCAACTTTGGCCCTAGAAATCAACAACATCATCTCGGAGTAGTATTCATCAACACTCCTTGTTCCTTGCCTCAAAGATTGCAATTCTTGGTAGAGACCATTAGTATAAAAGCTTGGAACAAACCTCTTCCTCATAAAGCTCTTTAGCGCCAACAAAGTATCAATAGGTCTTTCCAAATTTCTTCTTCTTGCTTGCACTAGTTGATTCCACCAATTTAAAGCATTCTCCGTAAATTCAAGAGTAGCAATTTGCACCTTCTTTGGCTCGGCATGAGGGTGATAATCAAAGTACATATCCAATTTCGACTCCCACTCCAAATAATCGGATGGTGACCCTCTTCCATTGAATTTAGGGATTTTGTATTTGATGTTGTCTTTAGGCTCTTCTCTTTCAACTCCCCTTCTAGGCCGCATGTTCTCATTGATTGCTTGACCTCCAAGCTCTTGTTGCCTCAATCTCTCCATAGGATCCATCCGAGGAACAACTTGTCTTGGTGGAGGTTGTACTCTTTCATTGTTGTTTGCGGCATTGGCTCTTTGTTGAGGAGGTTGAACTTGTTGATTTTGGCCATCCTTTACTTGTTGGACATCATTGGCCAAAGCATCGAATTTAGTATCCATAATGTCCAATCGTTGCATTAGGGTTTGCAACATAGTAGCCAAATTGGCTTGATCTTGTTCTCCTTCCATGGTACCTACACAAAGAACAAAGATTAGTAGTAAAAATTCTCACAAGTGTGTGTGTGTATACCTTGATTGTGCTCTCGTGTTTTGCACTAAAATCCTATGGATTGGCGGTCCACTACTCTCTTGATGATCGCTCAAGATTATGCCTTTTACTAGCTTTCAATAGGCCTAATAAGAGCAACTCCTAGAGAACTCCTTTCTTCTCGTGACCTACTTGAGGAACAAACAATTAGTAGTAAAATTTTTGTGAATCAAAGTGTAGACACCCATTTTTGTCCTGTATCGATCAATTTAAAACAATTTATTTCTTAATAGGCGTTAGGATCACATAGGGGCATTTTGGTCATTCGTGAACTAAGGGTATTTTGGTCATTTGCATATTCAGGGATATTTTGGTAATTTTTAGTACATTTTTAGGTTAACTAATTCATTTTAGTCACCTTGAAAATCGAAAAAAATACTTAAGGTTCACTTTAGCATTTTTGCATATTTCACAGTTTAATTTCACTTAATAGTTTAGTATTGTTGCATTTTAAATCATATAGCTCAAGCTCAATTTAGATCGCTGATTAATTGACCCTCAATTTAGTATTTAGTTAGATATTGCATAAATGGGATTGGCATTTTGATTAGTAGAGCACTTTTTCTTACTTGGAATGTCTAATTAATTCCTTTAAATAAAAAAAAAAAGCCATAATTAGAAGACATATTGGGATTGGAAATAACCTCATATAGTATAACAGTCTGCATTACATAAAGCTTGAAAATACAAAAAGAACCATTTACATTTCATTTTACATTCGGCATTAGCACTTATGATTCAAAAAATACAATACAAAATAATATTAATAAAAAAATTATAAATAAAATGGGGGAAGTCAATCGTTCATTCACATAGCATTGCTTTGGCACTTTTTCTTTCTCCTCTTTCACAAGGTTCGAGAAAGATTTGAAATAAACCTTGGTCTTGGAAGTTAGAAACCTGCAGGAGAGAAAGGAAGCACAAAATGTTCCCCATATACAAAAAGGCACATACACCATCAGTTGGTATACATGCGAGGAGAGCGAACAGAGCACTCGCTCTTAGGGAGAAGGAACTCGCTGTCGGCTACATCAAGTGCAAAAGATGAGATTTATTCTCACCCTCAAAAAGTTGATGAAGCCATGAAGAAACAGTAACAAACATGTTAGTAATGGCATCAAGTATCAAGCAAAACAGAGGAGAAGCCTATTGACTACGAATGCATCGTTTCAAAAATCATATCCCAAGT
>AWWV01015706.1:0-26857 GCA_001974805.1 Corchorus capsularis | reverse complement strand
CTTGGGCGGCTCGGCCATTTTCTTTCTTTTTTTTTAATTTTTTTTAATTTTTTTTAATATTAATTAGTTTATGATTAAAATGAAGGAAAATGAATTTGAAGATTTGTTAGAAATGAAGTTTGAAGTTGTTAGAAATGAAGTTTAGGGTTTGAAGGTTGAGAGTTTGAAAAAGTTGTTAGAAAGTTCAAAATATGAACAAAGGGCAAAAGTGTAAAAAGGGGGGCGGTATTTAGCAAAAGGGGGGCGGTGTTTAGCAATCCAGTCATCTTTCAATCTCATTGGCAATCTAATCTTAAAAAAAAAAAACAATCAGTGTCACAATTTTCTTGTGTAACTAAGAAACAATCAGTGACAATAAGATTGAACGATGTCGACACCACAGAAATTGATTTAATGGTCTTTGATTCAGATTGGGATCGACAAAGAAAGTTGTTGTCCAATATATTGAATTTACGCAACTACTTTAACGTCAGAAGAAATTCCAATTTTTTTTTGGCCAAAAAGAAGAAATTCCAATTGAAGACGATGAAAAAGAAGGTGAAGATTTGGATGAACATTTTGGTCAATTTAGAATCAAAAGATATAGAAGATCAAATTTCATATTTTCCTAACCACTCAAGAGTCGATGAGAAATTATTTCCAGATATATCACCAATCAAGAAGATTAGAACAGAGTAATAATGAAAATTACATATTTGTTACATGCTACGAATCTGCTTTTCACATTAATTTTAAAAAATAGGTTTTCTAACAAACATTTCAAATCATATTTCTGTAACTGTTAAAGTAGTTATTATATTTTGTTAGTATTACTAACCTATGTTTAAGTATTAGTTAATTTATGGTTAGTCTAGGGTTAAGTGTTAGTCAGCAGTTGTATATATATATGCTAATAGTCTGAATGTAATTTCTTACAGTTTTAGCTCATCTTCAATGTATTAGATTGTAATCTTGACATGGTATCAGAGCAATTATCTCAAATCTTCCGCATTTTCTTTCTTTTTTGAAGAAACATTTATCATTTCTTCTCTTACACAGAATTTTCTTTCATTTTCTTTTGAACCAAACACGGTTCTTTCTCTTTTCTCCTTTGATATTTCTTAGTTCTTTCTTTGCTTTAATGACAACTTCTTCTTCTCGTCCAGAAGACTTATCATCTAGTACTTATTTTATTCATCCTAGTGAAATTCTTTCATTAGTGTTAGTCTCTTTTGTGCTTACTGATCCCAATTACTATTAATGGGAAAGAGCAATGCAAATGGCGTTGCTTTCTAAGAACAAGCTTGAATTCATCGATGGAAAACTTCCAGTTCCTACTCCTACCGATCCGCAGTTTCTTCCTTGGAAACGCTGCAACAATTTGGTCATTTCTTGGCTTGTTCATGCAGTGTCTGCCTTTTTTGCTCAATCCATCATCTGGCTGGATTCTGCTCTTGCTATTTGGAAATATTTAAAAGCAAGATTTGGTCAGACTAACTCTTTTCGTATTTGTGATTTGCAAACTAAAATTCATAGTTGTTCTCAAGGATCTTTAACCGTGCATGATTACTTCACCAAATTAAAGATTTTATGGGATGAATTTCAATTGTTGCATCCAATATCATTTTGTCCTTGCCACCCAGTCTGTCCTTGTGGTCTTTCTAAGATTATAGAGTATTTTGATAAAGATCATATCATCTTTATCAAAGGTTTGAATGAGTCTTATTCGACTGTGAAATCACAAATTTTACTAATGAATCCCTTGCCTTCTCTGAATAAAGCTTTTTCCATGGTCATTCAACAAGAAAGATCCATTCAACGTACTGTTCCTGTCAATATTATTGCTGTTAAGGGTAACTCTTACTTTGTCCCAAAGAAGTTTCTTAATCAAAACAAGAAACCAATGGTTTGTACTTTCTGTGGACGAGAGGGGCATATGGTTGATAAGTGTTACAAAAAGCATGATTTTCCTCAGATTTTTAACAACAATTACAATGGGAAACGCTCTCTTCATCATGCAAATGCGGTGGAAACCATGGAGGATCCACTCTCTATGCCTCCAATGAATGTTGATGTTCTTTCAAATCCTGCAATGGTGTCTCAATTTCCAGATTCTTCTTCTAATGGATCTTATCAGTTTACCTAGGAACAATATGATCAAATCATGTCCATGATTCAAACCAATCCTGTTACAACTCATCAAGTCAATGCAACACTTACTTTGCAGCAACCATCAAATATTTCTTCTTATTTTTAATCCTAAAATTTCATTGAATGTTTTCACTAACAAAAGAAACTCTTTTTTAGATTGGATTATAGATACTGGTGCCACAGATCATATAACATGTTCTCTTGCATCTTTTAAGTCTTATAAACCTGTTCATAATGTTTATGTTGGTCTTCCTAACAATACTAAAATGCAGGTTACACATATAGGAATTGTCTAATTCAATGCTTCCTTAATACTTTAAGTTCTTTATGTTCCTGAATTTACTTTCAATTTGATTTCAGTAGGAAAATTGACTTTTGATTTACATTGTTGTTTGATAACTATATCATCTCACAGTGTTATACAGGATATCAATCATTGGATGATGATTGGAATTGCTAAAAGATGTGATGGACTTTACAAACTACAACTTGGTTCTTCTGTAATGCAACTTGAATCTGCTATGTCTGAACTTGATTCTGCTATGTCTGTTTTGCCTATTTTTTCTGAAAAATTTGTTTCTTTTAAGCATTCCAATGCTGTTTCTTGTAATAATGATGCCAATTCTATTTTGTGGCATAATCGTTTAGGGCATCTTTCTAATTCAGGATTGAAAATGATGATACCTTCTACTGTTTCTATTGAATCGTGTGAGATTTTCCACATGTTTGAGCATAAATGTTTTCCCTTTCCTATTAGTTCTTTTGCCAGCAGCAGTAAATGCTTTGATTTTATTTATGTGGATATTTGGGGAGACAATTATGCTCAAACTTTTAAAGCGCACAATTACTTTCTTACTGTGTTGGATGATTTTTCTAGATTCACATGGATTTTTCTTATGAAAGGCAAGTCAGAGGCTAGAATAATTGTACAGAACTTTGTAGATTTGCCTAAAGTTCAGTTTGGTGCAGAAGTGAAGTGCATCAGAACTGATAACGGCCAGGAATTCAACATGCCATCTTTTTATGAGTCTAAAGGTATACTTCATCAAACTTCTTGCATTAAAACACCACAGCAGAACAACATAATAGAAAGAAAGCATCAGCACATTCTCAATGTAGCTAGGTTATTAAGGTTTCAGGCCAATTTACCTATTCAATCATGGGGAGAATGTGTGTTACATGCAGTGGTCCTTATTAATAGAATTCCCACTAAAGTATTAGCTAATGTTACACCTTTTGAAAATTTATTTAATGAACAACTTAAAATTGAAGTGTTAAGAGTATTTGGTTCATTAGCTTTTGCCTCTAATCACAACAATATTAGAAACAAATTTAACAGTAAAAGTATAAAATGTATGTTTTTAGGATTTCATCTTGAAGTAAAAGGCTATAAATTGTACGATCTTCAAACTCAAAAGGTATTCTTATCTAGGGAAAACAAAAACTTGGCAATTGGTTAACTTACCTCCTGGAAAGCAAACAATCGGTTGTAAATGGGTTTACAAAATCAAAAGAAAGGCAGATGGGTCTATTGAGAGGTATAAAGCAAGACTCGTAGCTAAGGGATACACACAGCAAGAGGGAATTAATTATCAAGACACATTTAGTCCAGTGACTAAGATGGCCACTGTTAGGACTTTGTTAGCTGTTACTACTTGAAAAGAGTGGCATTTACATCAATGTGATGTAAATACAACCTTTCTTCATGGAGATATGACAGAAGAAGTCTACATGAAACTTCCAGAAGGATATCTACAAGGGTCTACTTAAGTTTGCAAGCTAGTGAAGTCACTTTATGGCTTTAAACAAGCCAGTAGGCAATGGAATCTGAAGCTAACAGAAGCACTGGTCAAGTATGGATTTCAACAATCTCAGGCTGGTCATACATAATTTGTAAGGTCTGCAAATGATAACTTCATTGCCCTGCTTGTTTATGTTGATGATATTATCATTGCAAGAAAATAATATTGATGAAGTTATTAATATCAAGGCTTATCTACATGATCTGTTTAGCATAAAAGAACTTGAAGAGTTGAAATTTTTTCTTGGATTAGAAGTTACTCGATCAAAGCAGGGTATTAATGTCTGTCAAAAGAAATATACAATAGATTTACTCAAAGATATGGATTTCCTAGATTGTAAAGCCTACACCAATACTAATCTTACCAGAAACAAGATTGACTAAGGATTCAGGAATAGTACTTGATGACATTACACAGTATAGGCAGCTTGTTGGGAAACTATAGTACTTAACCACAACGAGACTTGATATAAGCTTTGCGGTCCAACAATTAGCCTAATTCCTTGATAAACCGACATCAGAACATCAACAAGTGGCTCATAGGGTGTTGAGATATCTCAAGGGTACAATTGGACAAGGTATTCTCTTTTCATCACAAGGCAAATTTCAACTTAAAGCTTATTCAGACTTTGATTGGGGTACAAGTCTTAATACTTGAAAGTCAGTCACTGGCTACTGTATTTTTTTTTTTTTTGCAATTCTTTGGTTTCATGGAAAACTAAGAAGCAAAATACCGTTAGTAGGAGTAGCTTCGAGGCTGAGTATAGAGCATTAGCATCGACAGTATGTGAGATACAGTGGCTTATTTATATTTTGAAGGATTTACATATTCCATTGGATTCTTCTACACCTTTGTTTTGTGATAATCTCTTTGCACTTCATATTGCACAAAATCCAGTATTTCATGAACACACAAAACACATTGATATAGACCACCATGTGGTCAGAAATAAGCTTCAAGAAGGTTTGATTAAACTGCTTTCAGTCACCTGCAAACTACAACTAGCAAACTGCTTCACCAAAGCACTTTCATCTACCAACTTTAACACAGCTTTCAGCAAATTTGGAATACATAATTTATACTCGGTGTGATATCTTCCAAGTTTGAGGGGGGATATTAGAGTGGTTAGTTATATTCTGTTAGTATTACTAACCTATGGTTAAGTATTAGTTAATCTATGGTCAGTCTATGGTTAAGAGTTAGTTAGTCAGCAGTTGTATGTATATAAGCTATAATAGTTTGGATGTAACTTTTTACGGTTTTAGCTCATTTTCAATGTATTAGATTATAATCTTGACAGTAAAAGAGCTGCTACTGCCTGCTAAAGACAAGGCAAAGAAAGTTTGATACTAGAAACAAATGGAGGAAGTTCTTTTGTAAATATGTTGATATTTTAATGCATAAAATATTATTCTTATCAGTTTGAAGACAATATTTATTAAGAGATATTTTGTTTATGTATTGATTTCTACGCAAGAAGAATTAATAGTGAAGTCATGTTGTAAATATTTAACCTTTTGGAACAATAATGTTCATAGTTTGGGATGTATTATAACATGGTTTTTAGCTTCAATGCAGTACTGACTTACAAATACATTAATTTAGATGAATAATTATATCAGACTTAGTTGTTTGAATTGGGTTAAATTTAATTTTAGGATTTATATAAACTAAGTGTTTGGAATTTAATTCCGACTCAGAAATATGACAGTTATTTTTATTTGAAAACAAAATTTCAGAATGTACTTTGTATGGTTTATGACCTATAGAAATCAAATTTTTTTTTGAAGGTAAACAATAACAACGAAATAGAAGAGTTTACTTTCGTACCATGGTTGCAATTTCAATTACTCAGCTAGCACCACCAGATCTGAATCAGTTAATTAGGTTGCGAGTTGCAAGAATATGGGATTGCATAGCACCAGCAAGTGGAAGGATCATTGGTCTAGTTGTCCTTGCAACTGACAACCAGGTAAAGATTGAGAATGACTTTTCACAAGTTTATTATTTTTCAAATAAAGAGGAAAGATTTTAATGCCACTGTGATTTGATTTTGAAGGAAAATTCAGTCCATGTGCAGATAGCCCAAAGAGATATTGAGCATCACTGAGCTTTGCTTATAGAAGGAGCCCAAATATCAATCTGATTTAACCTTGTTCAAGCCGGGTCGGTGGTAAAACTCTTTCAATAATGATTTTTTCCATTCACAAGACTCGAACTCAAGACATTAATTCAATTATAAATGAACTAATATGTACACCCGTAGATTATCACCATAAAAGGGAAAAACACCCACATAATTCCCCAACACCAGAATGTGTATCTATAAACAAAATGAAATTTAAATCGAAGATTTTATGGCAAGCACTCCTTAACACACAATACAATTATTCCTTACAATTGCAACAAATATATAGTACTACATCATATATATATACCTTCTCCATACAATAAAAAAAGATTATAAAGAATGGAAATTGGAAATTAGAAAAACAAACAAAATATTGTAAGATCTCTAATAGAGGAAACCACCATTCAAAATCTGGAAGAATTCAAATTAAAGATTACGTTCCAGATAAGGAGGACTCCAAGGACTTCATTCCCACCTGATAACCTAATTTAAACTTGTATTTATCTCATACGCCTTATCATTGTAACAACATAAATACCTCATACACAACAGCCTTTCTCCACTCACATTCTGTTACTTTTCTTAATCTCTTCCCATCGGTATACTGAAATTTGAACTCCAATCTTCCCAGACAACCCTTACCCAATATATCACAAAGTGCTTGAATATAATTAAATAAGACAAAAGCAAATTAAAGAGATTTTTTTGTTTTTAGAGGAATTTGAATTACATGGCAAAAGCATCATCCCCAACAAATCGAGTGAAATAAGGGTCTTGGAGAGCTTCTTGAAGCAGCTCCTCTACTTCATCATCCCATGAATCCCTAAATGCCTCCAAATTGGAAAAGAAATTCAGTATGGATGCAATGCAGAGCTTTTTCCTCCATTCTTCCAAATGTGGAGATCCGCTATAGTCTGCATATTTATCACAGTACTGCAAACAAAAATAGATACATAATTTCAGCCATCAGAAAGGTCTGGTGGTACAGTATGCTGGACTTTTAATTCCAAAAACTATGGTTCGATCCCTAAGAGCCTCAAGTAGTATATATATATATATATATATATTATGTATATTTACGCTAAATGATCCAGAATCCGGAAAAAAAAAGGGTGATTGCTTGGTCAAAAGATCTTGTCCTCTCAAATGCTAAATTATCATTTTAGAAAATTTCTAATAATACTATTTCCCCTATATCCCATTAATATTTTAAGTATTAAGTATTTCTTATTGTGTTTACTGAGGTTATGTATCTTGTTGTAAAATCTAATCAATTATTACCTCGAAATCACCAACATCGTGGGTGTCACTCTTTCGAATGCCAGCAAGTTCCCTTGATTGATAAAACTCCTTGATGGATTGCATCATGTCCTCCCATGATGGCAACCTTCTTTTCTCACTTAGCACTTGTGCTATCCATTTTGCTTGTGACTCAAAGAAAGGGAACCCTATTATCTGCAATTAAACAGCCACATAAGATAAAATCAACACAACCCAACCAACTCAAAATAGATATTAACAAATGAAATCATTTATATTCCCCACCAATAATGTTTAAAAAATCGTTTCAATTTTGATGAAAAAGGAACTCGAATCCAATAATTTCATAAAACTCACATGAACTTTCATTGAAACAAATGTTAGTGTAATTAAAAAACCTATATTTTATGCATTGCAAAGATAGAAAATGATCATGAAATGAAAAAAATATATATACTACTAGTTAAAAGATTGTCTTGATGTGATTAATTTACTTAATATATAATATTAACCCAGTTGGTTTAGTTTGGTCAAAAAAGAATAAAACTACCACTTGGGGATATAATATAAGAAAACTTTAAAGCATATATATCAAACTTTAAAGGTACATGTATGTTGGAAGACATTAGCAATAAGTAGAATTGATGTGTAGAGAATAAAAAGATGTGTACCTTTCTTGGAATTCCTATAAAGGAGAGGGAAGGAGCAAGTGATGGAGGGAAGGTGTGCTCAAAGAGAGGTCCCACTCTGTTATCATCCACAACTACTATTCCTTTGGTGTCAAGAAATGGGAATGAGTATGAATACCTACAAATTTTTTTACACACAAAGTTAACAAATTTTTCTCAAAAAGACTAAAGTTGTCATCATTGTTTATGAGCTTCATGAAAACTTTAGTTTATTCTTGAACAAGTAATTGAATGAGCAAGATTGGAGGGTATGATGTGAGAGTAAGGTCCCATGGAAGATTCTTTTTAATTTCATAATGATAATTACTATAACACTAATAATCATCCAATCAGACAGTCTTTTGAGATGGGAAATCTTTCTGGTTGCTTGGGGATGAATAAAATAATTAAGGTCAAGTGGAAAGCCTTTATTAATTTTCTTTTCTTGGTCTTTCAACTTTTTTGTATTCTTTTCTTTTGAAAACTTATAAGGTCAATATGGCTTCTTCATTATTAGTCAGATGGTACACAAAAGCTTTCATGTAAAAAGATGAAAAGAAAAAACAGAAAGCAATTAGGGAAGAAATTAAAAGTTGTTAACAAAAGCTGTCTCGCAAATCTATATCCAACACAAATTCTGGCATCTAATATGTCAATCTTAAACTTGTAGGATATCTTAGCTGATTAGGAATTAACTTATGCATTGCAAAGACTCAAAATTGATCATGAAATATGTATATACTACTCCCTCAGTCCCTAATTAGATGTCCACTCTTGGTCAAGTAATACTAAACTTTAACCATTGTTTATAAAAAAAATATGTAAAATTTAATTTTAAAAAAATATGTGCTAAAAAGTTTATAATTCAAAATTTATAATTGTTATTTTTAAAAATTATTTTGCTTTATATATTTTTTATAAATAATGGTCAAAGTTTAGCTTTGTTGACCAAGAGTGGACATCTAATTGGGGACGGAGGGAGTAATTAACAATGATTTGTGTTTGTTCATTAGGTTTGCAAGGTGATTGACGTTGGGTTTTTCTCCAATTATACCTGAAGGAATGTTTAATTATTAGGAATTTACTAGGGTGCTTAGAGCCTTAAATAACCTGTGTCAACAATCACGTGTTCAGTTGATCGAGTATTGAATTTATAATTTTAAAAGCCCTCTAATAAAAAAACAGTTTGGCAAGCTTGGTGGTTTTCCAAGAGCAAAAGAAGGTGGACCTCAATTCTCAAATTCTTATTGTTTTTGACCAATCATATCTGCTTGCGTAATCTTTGATTTGAAACATTACCCTGTGCAATAAATGATTGTGTTGGCTATGACAGAAGAGCCATCCTGAAACTGAACCCCTCCATCTTCATGAAGAGACTCTATCTGCAAACAAGAAATAAATTCATATATTGAGATGGAGAAATGTATTAAAATTAATTAGGGTTTAGGGTTTGTGTTAAAGCATATTAAAATTAATTACCTGTGGATGAAGATGCAAGTTTTGATGCTTGGAAATGACTTTTGATAAACCCTCAGTGATATTAAGGGATCTGGAACTCAGGTGAACTTCTTTCGCCACTTCCACAATCTCCATTGATAAATCTTGCCCACTTTGTGAATTCCCAACAATCACTACAACCTTCAAATAAATAAATAAATTCACAATCAATAAAAAAACTGAAGAACGTATATTGCTAATGCCAAAAAAAAAAAGAACATATATATTGCCATCGGGCATTTATGGTCTAAGTGATATATGTATTTACCTCATTTCGAAATGGCTCAGGAATTCTGTAAACGTGACTATGCATTTGCTTCCTTTTCCATGTATCCATTCCTACAAAACATCAAAAAAGAAAAATCAATCAGTGTTTTTCGGATTGAAATTGGAACAAATTTTACTCTTTATAATTTATTAGAACATGCATATATGTACCTTTAACGGAGGGCAACCTAGGGTGAGAGTAATGGCCAGTAGCCACAACAACGGCATCGAAAACCTCTTCAACCACTTTCTCATCACCATTGTTTTTCCCCTTGCTCTTCACAACCCATTTCAGATCTTTCCCAAACTCACCATAATTCAACATCCCCACATACTCAGCTATAGTGTTAAACCTTATCATTTCTTTCAACCTAAAATGCTCACAAAAATCTTTTAGGTACAACCAAAGTTCCTTGTGGCTAGGAAATCTCCTCAGATCCCTACCTTTCTTCGCCATGAATGGGAAATCTGTGAACCCCATGATCTCCCTTGGCGATGCAATCCTTAGAGAGTTATAAATGCTGCTATGTACACTTAGAAATTTGTTCTTCCCTAAAGGCTCCTCACTCTCTACATTAGGCTCATACAACCATTGGCCACCCACATCGTGACTTTGTTCCAACACCACCACTTGGTGACCCTCCTTCCTTAGCTCCCTCGCCGCCACCAGCCCCGCCGGTCCTGCACCGATCACGCAAACGTTCTTCGATTGTTTTCCGTCGGAAACCATGGTTGTTTGTGACACTGCCGGATTTGGGAATATTTTTGGCTGTGCGAAGAGGTTTGGTAGGATAAAAAAAAGTACTATATGGTTTGCACAATATGTTTATTGTTGGAATTGAATGATATGAAATTTTGTTATAAGCTACGTGGGGGTTTTATAGTAAAAATTATGTCACGCAAAGTCAGGAAGTTAATATAAATAAATTACTCTTAAAAGAGAAAAATGAAAAAGAGGGAAAAATAGAGCAAATAATAATGTTGAAATAGGGGTGGTTTGCTAGCCAGGAGACACACGTGATAAATAAAAATCATGATTTTGGGTTTGTCTAGCTTTGAACTAAGATTATAACTTTTACTTTCAAAAGTGATTTCAAACATTATGATTTTTGCTCTGAACAAAAAAAAGAAAAAAAAAACATTATGATTTTTGCTTGCCGAATCCCTTTTGGATTGCAAAATGAAAGGAAAGCTGTCTTTTGGTCAAATTGATACTATACTATAAATCATCTACTCGGCTAAGCTATGCTTTCTTTTGTTTTTTTTTTTCTTTTCAACTTTAAAATGTTTGATATTGTTTTGGTTTTGTTTTTTTACGCTGTCAGTTATTCGAAAACAAAAACATATTTGGATATATACAATTTTGTTACATGTTTTTAAATAAAAAAATTAAAAATATTGGTGAAAAAGCATTTCTGTTACTGTTCATCAATGTGTTTCTGTGTTTTGAAAGTGTTTTGCAAAAACATGAAAATACAAAATTCTTGCTCCACTGTTTTCCAAAACACTGATTCTGTTTCCAAAGTTTTTGAAAACGGAAACAGTCTACTAAACATATTTTCACTGTTTTGTTTCCAAAAACAGAAAGTTGGCAACAGAAAACAAAAACAATGTCAAACACATCCTTCACTTTTATAAGTTAGAGTAAATTTGATAGATAATTTATTATCAATTACTGTTACGCCAAATTTTCCTTGTGCGCCTAAAAGGGTCTTTGACGTTAGATCTCTTTGAGGAAAGAGAGAGATTTGAGGTGTGCCAGTTATTTTTGTAGAAAAATAACATAAACTTTTTGTGAAACTTGAAAGTTAAAGTTCAAACTTGGAAAGATCAGACGATTTGCAGGGTTCTAGATCAAAGTGATCACACCAAAACATTTAAATCATTGATTCCAGATTGCTTGCGAACAAAAGTGATTAAAGTTTTTTCAATGAATAGAAAGCGAAAATAACAAAAGATTGTTATTTGATTTGATTGAAACAGATTACAAAAAGAAAATCTTGTGTAGATAAGATTGAAATAAGGAAAATAAGAAGAACAAGTAAGAACTTGTATGAAAAAGTGAAGAAAAACGAAGAACTTTTAGGGAAAATTTTCGTGAAAAAGCACAGGGCTTGATTTTTTGCATGGATGAAGTTTATAGCGTGTTGAAGCGTGGTTTGAAGCATTAGGGGTGGTCCCTTTATATAGAGAACGAAATGGGCCTTGGAGCTTGATGGCCTGGCGGTTTCTAACTCGGATTCAGCTACTCAGGAGACATCTGCTTCGAGCAAGGAGATGACTTCGATCTTCAGGAAATTGTGAGGTTACTAAACTTGCCTTGACATCTAAGCCACGAAATTCACCTTTGGAAAATCTCATAGAGTCCTCGTAAACATGAAACTTGCAGATTCCTCACTGCTCTGGCGCATTCTTGCGTGTCTAGTTGCCTCCTCACGAGCTTGAAACAACTAATTTAACTAGGAGATGGCTTCTGATCATCATGATTTAAACTCTTAATATCTAAGCCACGAAATTCACCATGCTTAATCACATTAAGCTCATGAATTCATAAAAATAACATTCAATTAAGAAAATAGCCAAAACCTAGGTGTAAAAGCCACTTATCCTTAATTGAAAAGAATGTAAAAGTTGTCAAAATTGTTGAAAAGGTACATGGAACGAAAATTACTAGCCATGAACCATTATTTATGCTTAGAAGCATGGCTCCATGCATATGGTGCCATTCGTTGCTTGAAAATCGCCTTTTTTTTTGGCTTTTTTGTCCTTAATTGAATGAAACACAAAAGTTTGAAACGAGTGCAGATCATGACCAAACTTTGCGCGAATCCTTACATAAACCTCATGAGCATGTGGCTACCTAATAGGAACCATTTCCATGCTCAAAACACACCAATCTGGCATTTTGTCCTTTATTGTAAACTACGGTAAAGTTTTTCCAGCTACGTCGGATTGAGCTAAAAATTTCACCAGGATGGTCAGCGTAGCTTGAGAAATCACGTAAGAACATCAAGGAAGGAATCAAACCCCATTTCCTTAGTCAATTTTGCCTACTTCGATAAGTTGTCTTTAATTGCAAAAAATACAAAAGTTATTGTTCTGCGCCCCAGAACAACACAGCTGACTGGGCGACCTCTCCTGGTCGTTAAGGTGAAAATATAGAGGAGATGTGAGTCTTAAAATCCCATGCCTCGCTTGCCAGTAAAGAATTTGCTCGCTGACAAATATTAATTTTCCGACTCATTAAATGAGCAGCAAACAGGGAGACGCCTCCTAGGCTGTAGGAGGCGTCTTATACTTATTAATTTCGGTCCTTGAGACACCTCCTCATTCAATTATAAGGTGACGTGTCATCAAACTACTTGTTTCTTAATTTGTTCTACACTTGTTGACAACTTCATTAAAATGAGTCATCTTCCTATGAAATTTCTGCCACATCTCCAGGAAGTGCGGCGCATAATATATACTACTATATTTTATTTTTAGTGACTATGAAAATTACTTAAAGGCCAAATTGAGGATTAATGTGGTGCCTTATTCTGACATTTTTTTTTTGTCTTTTCACACTTTTCGGGTGACTAAAAAGACCCTCGATGAATTTTCTCCCTAACTTTTCCTGCTGCCCTTTTTTGTAATTTACCCACACGCATTGAATATGGTGGAACTCTCTATTTATACTAACATAAACTTAGCCTCTAAGTAATCCCTTTCCTATTAGGATTTTTGTTTACCATGTCTTTTTGTCCACCAAGCAATATGCCTAAAAAATCTCAATTCAAATCTAACTAGAATTTGAGTCAAAATCCTAACAGTTTATCATTATATATTTTAATATAGATTTGAAAAATTTATCAATAGTCAAAGTTTTTTTTTTAGAACAAAGTAAGAATACTTCATTAGTTAGAATCTAGATTACAAACGCATAAGGGTAAACCCTCATACCACACATGGTCAATATTAAGACCATAGTCTAATTTAGCTCATTGATGAGCCAACATATTTGCATCTCTTTTAAAATGAGCAAATTCATAGTAAGCAAATTGAGAAGATAAATCTAGGACATCATTAAGCAAGTTACCACCATCCCACTGTGAAGCATCTCTTCTTAAGATCTCTCGAATGGCAACAAGGGGAACCACTTTCCAGCAAGCAACGTTCAATATTGGTAATGTCGAGCAATAGCTAAACCAAACTGAATGGCCAACATCCTAGCATGTAAAACGCTGCTAAGAAACCGAATTCATTTCGTTGCGGAACATATAATATGGTTTCGAATGACTACACCAAGACTAGCCTCACCAAGTGTGCTTGGATAAGAAGCATCAATGTTGATTTTCAGTAGGTTCGAGGTGGAAGCCATGCAACTGGTTGAGTTGTGGTTCTCGGTTTGGCAGTTTGTATAGAGGCAATGTCATGAAGCATCTGATTCACTCAAAAAATCAAGAATGAAGGCAAACGGCATCGTTCTTCATACATGCATTTGTTTTCATTATTCCATAACATCCAACAAATAAGCTGCTACACCAAAAATCTCTTTGTGAGTTTTTGTGAATAAGTCTTATAGTAGTGCAGAGCGTGGAAGTCAATTTGCTGAAATTGACAAAGATTGCAGAAAGCATAGAAGTGTTGCCAGATGCAGCAAATTAAAGATCAGACGAATGGATTTGTGGGAGCTAGATCTAAATCACACCAAAGCATTTAAATCATCGATCCCGGATCTTTTTCTCAAAGTAATTATGTTCAAAGGTTGTTCTTGAAGGAAAAGAGAGAAAAATAACAAGTAGATTGTTATTTATGAACTTATAACGGATTACAAGTGTTTTTGAGTCCAGAGACAAGATTGAAACAAGGAAAATATGAAGAACAAGTATGAACTTGTGATGAACTGAGAGATAATCGAATGGATTTTTCAAAGAGTTTGAGAGAAAAAGCACAGGGCTTGATTTTTGCAAAAGGGCAAGTTTGTAGCGTGTTGAAAACTGGTGGAGGAGGCTTCAATTTATAGGGGACGGCATGGGCCTTGGAGCTTGATGAGCCGGAAGCCTAGCTTCACTTCTAGCTTGGAGCAGCAACCTTCCTACGTCATCTTAGTACACTTCCTTCTTGCGCGATCAAGGAAATTTCCTGGAAACTGCTGTAATGACTTGAGATGCCTTCCAACGCCACGCACCATGTAGATCTGCTCTGCACAACGAACGTCATGCAACTTCCGAATTCTTCATAACCTGGTGCATTTACGTGTGTCCATGTTGCGTCTGCGTTGCGTAAATAATTGTCGAATTTGGCGACGAAATAGTTTAAACACATCTGAATTTGATCTTTAACCATTAAGCCATGAAATATACTTTGACATGGTCATATTTAGCTTATGGTTTGAAAACATCATAAATCAACTTAGGGAAATGGCTTAATACGATTAGAAAGTCATTTGTCCTTAATTGAAAGACTTGCAAAAGTTGCAATCTTGCTGTACCCGAGTCAGGTTGAACCCAGATTTGGCCAGGAACATGTCATGAGCTAAAGAACACAATATTAAGGCTCACTATTGGAATCGGCATGTTTTACCTTGCTTAATCAAGTCAATTTACCAATATGTCCTTAATTGAACAATATGTAAAAGTTACCATCTTGATGCACCTGAGGTGGCGCAGGTATGGACAACTCAATCTTAGTCTTAAGGTGAAAATAATATAGACATGCCGCTTATCCTAAGTTAATATCAAATCTCAAGACCCTACGCGCAATATTAAATCATTGCTGCACTTGATGAAACATCCACTTTCCTGTGCCGAAAGTGGTGCAGCAAGCATTGAATTCTTTTTGCGCCGTCATTATTTTCTTTAATAAGAATAATAATTATGAAAATAATTATTACTAGATTGTTACCCCGCGCTTCGCGTGCGGGTGTTTCATTTATGAGGTGTTTAAAAGAAAATTATGAGCAGAAACTTAAGTCATTTGTTCTTATGAAAGAACCAACAATCAAAAATTAAGCCATTGCTTTTATTCCGCACTCTCTCCGACAATGATCCAACAACACACTCAAACTTAAAGTTAAAACCCATTTAATTTACGGCAAAACAAAATGGTTATTTCCATATAATTTCACTCACCTTCTTTATCCCAAATTTGCAGAGGTTTGCTCCTATAAAAGGAAAATTGCAAAAGAAACATAGTATTGAAAATATATAATAATACCAAAAGACCAAAACGGATTATATTTTTAAGAAAATAAAGAAGAAGAAATTGGAATTAGAAAGACGTACCCGAGGTTGTATAAGATGTATAGAAACCCAAACTGAAAGGTATTTTTCAACATCCTCAAAATATTCTCTCTAGGGAAGGTAAATCACCTCAATCCAAAAAAATTAATCAACACCTAAATCATAAAAGGGAGAATGGAGTTTTTGAGGGCTTTTTTTTTTTGGTACCGGAGTTTTTTTTTTTTTTTGGGTTTGAAGTTTGATTTAGGGGAGAGGAATAATAATCTTATATATTGGGTAGGCAAAGGTAAAAAAACATTGAACAAAAATATTTTCTATTTTCTATGATTAATGGTTGATAGAAAGAAGGTAAATGAATTGACTATTAATTAATGGATTGAATTTTGTATTTTGGAATCCATTAATTACTTTTCAAAAACCCAAAAAAAAACTATTCAAGAAACACATATGCATTATTAATTAATTAATAGATTCATGTACCCAAAAAAAATTAATTAATAGATTCAATTGTATTTTGGAATCTATCCATTAATTATTATTTTTTTTAAAAACTCTTCAATAAACATATAAAGAATTCTGTCAAGTTTAATTAATAGATTCAATTGTTTCTAAGAATCAATTATTTTTTTTTCACAAAAAGCGGTTCAATGAACACATCAAAAATTCTATCAATTGACACTTGGCAACGACACAAAACGCCAAGTGTCACCCCATGAGAGCATTATACATATAAATAAGAGTATGTTTAATTTCACTAATTTCGGCCCAAATTTAGGAGAATGAAGCCATTTTCTACTTGGAAAATAATTAAAGTGGTGCAGAATCCTAAATGTAATTAGAATTTATAATTAAATCCTCATCATATATCTCAATCAAATATATTAATCAAAGACTAATTTACCCTCAATTATAAATTGAGGTATAAACATAAGCATAACATCGTCTAAACAACCAACCTGCTGCGATTTTAACAATATACAGTTCCAAAAATCATCTCTTGAAGACCAATCCTCAATGCAATCAACCAACCATAGACAAGCAATTTGCCAAATAGATTGGCTAAAGCAATACATTCAAAGAAGATATGGTAAAGGGAATCTTCAATTGAACAACAAACATCACAATCATTCGTTTTTTTGTTTTTAATATCAACTTTTTATAGCTACTATTATTAAAAATAATACTTTGAGCAGAAGTAATCTCTTGTTTTCCAGTCTTTCCTTCACACTATTAAGTAATTGGGAGGTGAAATTATCGTTTATTGGCCAACAAAATCAAATCATACGTTTATATAACTATTGCCTGCATGCCACAACTAATTTTTTGTTTAAAGTGATGGGAAACTTGCACGTAGAGCTGTTCATGGGCCGGGCCGCCTGCCCAAGTCCGTAAGCCCGCCTGATATTTAAGAGGATTTGGACATAAATGTGAAGCCTGTTGGACGGGCTTGGGAAAAAATGTTAAACCCGTTTAAAAAACGGGTCGGGTTTGGTTTTGAGTGTTAAGGCCCGAGCCCAGTCCGGGCCCGGCCCATTTAAATAATAATAATATAAATTTTATATTACATTAGATTAATTAAATGAAATTATTAGATATGTTAATGTATTATTTATTAAAAATTGTTATTAATGTTAATTAATTAAGTTTTGATTATTAAAATATATAAATAAAAAGTTAATTAATATATTATTTATTTGGTATACGGGCGGGCTTGGACGGGCTTGGTCAAAGCCTTTAGTTATTTGGACGGGTTTGGGCAAGATGAGAGGCCCGTTTAGTCGGGTCGGGCCGGGGTTGGGCAAGCAATATAGTCATTTATATTAAGCATGAGCCCGGCCGAGCCCACCCATGGACAGTTGCATGTAAACTCTAATTATTGGTGACACAGGAAAATAAATAAATAAATAAAATTTCTCAACATATCTTGGACCAAGACTTTCGTCTCCCCTAAAAGATATTGTAATTAATTAAGGTTTAAATTTACATTTAGGGGTTATTTGGTATGTTGTGACCAATACAAAATCTCTAGTGTTGTGTTATTCAATGATTTAATCATTTTTTTGTTTGGAAATTTGGACAGAAGGTCACTGCCTTTTTTTGGCGTCACTGTCTAGGAAGGTGATTTGATTCTCATTATAAAGGCTTAGAAAGTTTTATCACTGCCTCGTAACTAAATAAAGGTTAATTTGATAATTTTATATTCAATTATAACATTTTTTTTGTTGTGGTTGAAAAAAGGAAAGTACCTGAAGTACCAAAATTAAGTATGTTGTTTTACCAAAAAAAAATAAAAAATTAAGTATGCTGAAACCTTTCCGGAAAACAGCTCCCTCGTATCCTCTTCAATCTCATAGAACCCCAAAGAATCTCAAAACCCTCATGACCCGCATATTTTTTTTATTTATATTTAAAATCACTTTTATTTTTCATTGCTTATCAAACATAGTGATTTACCATCACCAAGATGATGAGATCACCATAATAATATTGAAAAATGCTACCAATGCACGCTTATAGTTGTTGTCGTTTTTTTTTTGGCACCGATGCAGGCTTATAGTTTTTTCTTAAAAAGGGGATTAATTCAAATCTTTATTTTTTAAAAAATAAATCACCATATCAATTAGTCTGTTGGACATATAAGTGATAAGGCTGGGAAAGGATGGGTGGAGAAATTGAGTTCAAACCATCATGCTCTCTTGCAAAAACATAAAACTTACACACGTAAAATACTTAGGTGCTATGCTACACACTTAAAAGTACTATAAGGCTAATCACATGATATAATGATATGATTAGGGTTATGTTGATACCTCAATTTACACTTGAGGGTAAATATATCCTTAATAATGTTAGAACAAGATGAGTGGCTCAGATTTAATCTAAAATCCTAAGCTCAGTCGGATTTGGTGCCACCATAGTCATAAATCAATTAGGAAAGTAATTTTATCTTCCTATTTTCCTATAATTAGGCCAAAAATTAGGAATAATTATTGAAAAATAATTATTATTATTAGCTCAATAATGATGGTCAGAAAAGAATTCAAGTCATCTTACATGATCTTCAATTTCAATGAAGGCTTAATTTTTATGTGACGACCATCCTAATTTCATGAAAACACATAATGCCATGTTTAATTTAGATATGTGGCATGTTTTTTGACATATTAAAGACCTAGTTCCAACCGCCCATGCCCTAAATTTGATCATTATCGAATTAGGTCAAAAATACAACTTTTGCATTTTATTCAATAAAGGACAAAACGCGAAATTGATGAAATTGAGAGGGCTAGGGTGGTGCTATTTCAAAATTGAATATACCATGATGATCCTTGACTTCGATAGATCATCCTGGTAAAATTTCATCTCATTCCGACTTAAGATGAAAAACTTATTCATGGTTTTCAATTAAGGACAGTTTGGAGCTCAAGATGACTTCATTTGCATGAAGTCATGTTAGTTATGCCATATTATGGATGAGGGCAAGTCAATTTCGTGCTTATAGCCTATTCCGACCATTTTATGATAACTTTTGCAACTCTTTCAATTAAGGACATAGCGCTTTCCACCTCGATTTATTTATTTATATTTAAAATTACTTTTATTTTTCATTGCTTATCAAACATAGTGATTTACCATCCCCATTAATTAAATCACGTTGGTGATCTGATCACCAAGTTGATGATCAGATCACCATGATAATATTGAAAAAAGCTACCAATGCAAGCTTATAGTTGTTTTTTTTTTTTGGCACCGATGCACGCTTATAGTTTTGTCTTAAAAAGGGGATTAAGTCAAATCTTTATTTTTTAAAAATAAATCACCATATCAATTAGACTGTTAGACATTTAAGTGATAAGGCTGGGAAAAGGATGGGTGTAGGAATTGATCGTTCAAACCACCATGCTCTCTTGCAAAAACATAAAACTTACACACCGTTAAGTAAAATGCTTAGGTGCTACACACTTAAAAGTATTATAAGACTAATCACATGATATATAATAATATGATTAGGGTTATGAATGACTAAAGCTAGAATACAAGTAGTACTCAATCATATAGAATTTTGTGAATTAAGAGTAAAGACACACACACACACACGTAGGATGCTTAGCTAACAATAATTTATGTTTTTCCTAAGAGTAAAACCAAAAGCATGCTTTCGGGTCAAAAGTAGCATGCAATCAAATATTTTTCCTAGAGACAAGCAAAAATTTTGTAGAAAAGAGAAAATAATTAGGTACCAAATCTTCCAACTACCCAAATCATATTGGAAAGCTTAAAATAAAGCTAAACATAGATTGCTTTTCTTTTCCCATGCTTATTGCTTAATGGCTGCTTCATGAAAAGTAAAGCACTATTGCTAACAACATCTTTATTACATTAATAATTTTCCATAATAATATTATTATGTTAAATGTCAAAGGTGATTGGTCTCTGGATGTAAACTTTATTTTAATAATAATAATTAAAACCTAGCAAATGCCTAAGCAATGTGACTTGATATATAACCTCGAGAATAATTTAGAGCTGTTCAATTTTCTTGAAAAAGACTTCACATACTTGATACTTACTACTAATATGGTTTACCGTTTACTTAATGAGTTTGAGCTATGTATAAGTTTTTTCTACTGGCACTTTTTTGTCATGGAAGTTGTTAATTTGCTTATTTATCGCCTATGTAAGTAGAAGACTCTTAATCCCAATAATTAAGAATTAAAGCTCAATAATATTAGCACCTTTATATTGTAATTAGTTCAACGGGAGTGTACCTATATATATCGATTAAACCGTTAAAGGTTTTTTTTTTTTTTTTTGGTGAGAAAACCGTTTAAGTTTCACATAATCTGATGTTTGATTTATTTATTTGTTTATTTTTATTATAGGTTAATTCACTTTTTTTTTTGAAAGGCTATTTAACGTAGCTCATATATGTTGAATCCAAAGTCTAAACCAATTAAAATCAACATCAAATTATGTTAAAAGAACACCGATAATTAAATATGAACATCATATATTAGATTAAGAAAATATATATGTTCTGCGTTGGGACTCAAATATGTGTGATTCCAAATTTTGAATATTTTTCAACTTTTTAAATTTTTTAATTTTAATTTCGTGGCACAATGTTTTGATATAAATGAACCAAAGCTTTGTAATATTTGTATTCATAGGTAATTATATATGGAATATTTGTAATATATGTTTGTTAGGTATATTTTTCCCCCATAAATATTCTGCGTACATCTAAAATATACTAGCTGTAATTGTTTTAAAAGCACTGCATCTTTTGAGTAAAATTTGTGTACTTAAGTGTTACTTCACGTTTAGTGTATATGCCTTCCCATTATTGCAAATTTTTTGCTTAATTTCTTCATATCTACTTAATAGTAACAGAGCAAATACCTAAACCTGAAAATCCGTATAGATAGCTGGAGGACTGAATCCAACTATAAACTTGAATTTTGAATTATTATAAAACGATTTGCTATAATATCCACACTCAAATTTATGTATAGGAATCACGAAAAAGTATGGAGACAAATAATTTGAACTCTTTTTTTTTTTTTTGGAACAAATTATTTGAAATCGAAACTTATTTAACTTAGGACTTCTAATTATTAATTTGGATAAACCGAGAGACCGAAGAAGGTTCCCGAAGGGTTTGCAATTACGTCCTCTTCTCGACGAAGGAACTATTACTTGAATTCTCCACCACAACTACTCAGTCCAAGAACCCTTCCAGCTGTCCTAGCTATACCACAGCTTGATAGCAATTGAAAGACTACCCAATAATCCTGAACAACCACCAAAACTTGACATATCTAGTAGGGAGAGGATTTTTTTAGTAGTGGAGAGGTCCACTTATCTATTCTCAACTCATCTAACGGTCCAAATTTGCTCCCTACCAAAACCTCCAAAACGTAGTGTTTCATTTTCAACCATTATTCACGCCGTGTATTTGCCGTTTAATTCCTATTGCTTTTTTTCCTGTCCTCTTTCAAGTTCTTAAAATGATTTTTTTTGGGGTTTGATTTTTTGGGTGGTTTACTGAAGTGGGATTTGTTTTTTTTTTCCCTGTGTCTGTGTAGAAATTGTGGATCGAGATGGTAAGTATTCGCTTCTATCGCTTGTCAAAGCGTTTGACTCTGTTCTTGCTGTCTATGAAGGATTCTGTAATTTGAAACGTGTTTGCTTTTATTTTTTTAATGTATTTTTTAAGCATTTTTTTTGTCAATGATAAATTTCTTAATCTGATTTTCTCTTTCTTGTCAATGGGAAAATGAAGCAGAATCAGGAAATTGGAAATTTGATCTTTCAAACCAAATAAAAGACTTAAATGGGGCTGGTTTTGGTGATCATTTTGCAGGTTGATCTCAAGCTTAAAATATGCGGAGGATCTTCAATTCGGGAAATTTTAGTGAGAGAAGCAAAATCTTATTGTGCAACAAAACTTATAGTTGGAACCGCCGCCAAACTCCATACAATCCGGTCATTGACTTCGGTGGCTAAGTATTTAAGAAAAGCTGCTTTGAAATTTAAGAAAAGTTGTTGTTATGCCTAGAAAGAATGGCTGTTAAACAAAAAAAATAAAAAGAAAAATGAATTAAACGGCAACTACACAATGTGAATAATGGCTGAAAATGAAACACTGCGTTTGGGAGGTTTTGATGGGGAGCAAATTTAGGGCGTTAGATAAGTTGGAATAGATAAGTGGATCTGTTATTTGTGCCTGAAATTCTTGTTAACCCGGCCTGAAATTTGTGGAGCTACGAATTTTGTGGATTTTTCTTAGAGGTCTGTGATGGAAGCGAAGTGGTTGGGTCATGTGGGGAAGACGCAGAATAGGCGTAGGGGGTGCGGGGGGCGAAGCCCCCTGCGGTATGGATTAGTTCTCTTAGTTCGAATAGGACTAAATACCCTATGTTTATATAAGGGGTCTATATCTTGTATTCTTAATGTATTGTTTTCTCCCAAGTTAATAAGAATTTCTCTCTGCCCGTGGACGTAGATCAAATTGATCGAACCACGTAAAATCTTCTTGTTCTTGTTTATTGTTTTAGGCTAGTTTAATTGCAACAATTGGTATCAAGAGCTTGGATTAGATTTCTTGATTGGTCCCTGGTATCTGTTCGTGATAAGGGTTTATCGAGAAATCGTTTTTTCTGGGATTTAGGGTTTTGCGTTTCAAGATGTCTTCATCAGGGAAATTCGACATTGTGAAATTCAATGGGTCGAATGATTTCATCTTATGGAAGGTAAAGATGAAGGCGATAATGATTCAGCAGAACTGCGCAGGTGCGATTGATAAAGAGATGTTGCCTGAAAAATCAACAGATAAGGAGATAAAAGAAATCAAAATTCGAAGGCTCATAGTGCAATCTTGTTGAGTCTTTCTGATGAGGTTTTGAGAGAGGTTGCCGCGGAGAAAGATGCTGCAAGTTTGTGGAAGGCGCTTGATGATAAGTATATGAAGAAGTCATTGACTAATCGGTTGTTCCAGAAGCAACGCCTGTACACATTCAAGATGGCAGAAAATACACCAATAAAAGATCATCTTGATAGCTTCAATCGGATTATTCTTGATCTTGGTGGAGTTGGAGTCAATATAGAAGATGAGGATTTGGCGCTGATTCTCCTATGTTTGTTGCCTAGGTTGTTTCAGAATTTTCGGGATACCATGCTGTATGGTAGAGAAACGATTGCTCTGAAGGATGTTAAAGACGCTTTGATTTCAAAAGAACTGCAGAATAAGGTTTCAGCAGATGTCGATGGTGAAGCGGGTTTAATTGTTACACGAGGCAGAAACAAGAAGAAAAGCAGCGGCACTGCTAGGTTCAGATCACGCTCCAAATCGAGGGTATCTAGGCTTCGATGCTTTTACTGTAATGAGAAAGGGCACCTGCGTAAAGACTGTCCTGATCGTAAGAAAGGTAATTCTAGTAAGAAGAAGGAATCGAATGTAAAGGCTACAGCAGTTATTGTTCAAGAGGGTTCATCCCTTGTGGAGAGTTCAGATAATGAAGTAGGTACTGATGTTCTAACTGTTAGTACTGCGGGTTCTGCAAACACATGGGTTCTAGACACTGGTGCGTCTTATCACATGACGTTTTCAAGAAACTTATTCACCACTTTTAAGGAGTGGAACGGAAGTGTGATGTTGGGTGATGAAACAGCTTCGAGTGTCAAGGGCAGTGGTTCAGTGCAGTTTAAAACGCATGATGGAACAATTAGAACGTTTGATGCTTGGCTTGTTCCTGAGCTTAGGAAGAATTTGATTTCTTTGGGTACTCTTGATAAACAAGGGTATAAATATTCTGGCGAAAATGGGCAGATCAAAGTTTCGAAAGGTGATATGACTATCTTGAAGGGTAAATTGCAACACGGGATTTACACTCTGATAGGCAATTCAGTGATAGGAGAAGTAGCAGTTTCCGAGTCTCTTGGGGATTCAAATGATCGTACAGAATTGTGGCATCGTAGGTTGGGGCATATGAGTGAGCAAGGACTGTCAATTTTGAGCAAAAGAGGTCTTTTAGATGGGTCAGAATGTGGAAAACTTAAATTCTGCGAAACATGTGTCTTAGGCAAGCAGCACAGGGTTAAGTTTAGTTCTGGCAAGCATACTTCTAAGGGGATTCTTGATTATGTTCATTCTGATTTGTGGGGTCCTGCTCCTGTGGAGTCTCATAGTAGATGCAGGTATTTCGTGACTTTCATTGATGATTACTCCAGGAAGGTTTGGGTATATTTTCTGAAAACAAAGGATGAGGTGTTTGATCGGTTCAAAGAGTGGAAGATTATGATTGAAAAACGTACCAGTCGGCAAATCAAGACTCTTAGAACTGATAATGGTTTGGAATTCTGTGGTCAAGAATTCAATGAGTTCTGCAAGAAAGAGGGTATAGTGAGGCATCACACTGTACGAAGAACGCCACAACATAACGGGGTTGCAGAACACATGAACCAAACACTTCTGCAGCGTGCTAGGTGCATGCTATTAAATGCTGGTTTGTCGAAGAAGTTCTGGGCTGAAGCAGTTAATATTGCTGCTTATTTGGTGAATAGGTCTCCATCAACTGCGATTGATTTGAAGACTCCTCAAGAGGTATGGTATGATAAACCCTCTGATTACTCTGGCTTGAGAATATTTGGTTGTCCTGCTTATGCTCATGTTAATGATGGTAAACTGGAGCCTAGGGCAATTAAGTGCATATTTCTAGGATATGGAACTGGTGTTAAAGGTTATAGGTTGTGCCATTGTGATAGCAACAAAGTTATGATTAGCAGAGATGTAACCTTTGATGAATCTGCTATGTTTAGCCAGAAAGAGGAGCTTGTTGATCTTGCAGGTACTGACCAGAGTGTGGTATTTGATGTTCCACCTTTGAAATCACCTTCTGTTACTACAGAAGAGCCTAGAACTGAAACTGATGATTTGTCAAAAAGTATAGCAGAAAGAAGAACCAGGAGGGAAATAAAAAGCCACAGAGGTATGCAGATTGCATTAGTCTTAATGTTGGTGAAACTGATCCTATTGCATATGCTTTGTCAGTGGTGGAAATTATTGATTCTGTTGAACCAAGATCCTATAAGGAGTCAATTAAGAGTGAGAATGCAGCAGACTGGTTGTTAGCTATGAATGGGGAGATGCAGTCTCTTGCAAAGAATGAGACATGGAAGCTTGTACCATTACCAAAAGGAATGAGACCAGTAGGATATAAATGGGTATTCAAAAGGAAAGAGGGAATCCCCGGAGTAGAACCTGTAAGGTTCAAGGCTAGACTTGTGGCTAAGGGTTTTTCGCAAAAGGAGGGAATAGACTACAATGAGGTATTCTCACCAGTTGTGAAGCACAAAACTATTCGGGTTCTTCTAGCCATGGTTAGTACTCTTGATCTCTATCTAGAACAGTTAGATGTTAAGACTGCTTTTTTGCATGGTAATCTAGAGGAACAGATTTACATGTCACAGCCTGAGGGATTTATTGATTCTGAGAATGAAGACCATGTGTGCTTATTGCAGAAGTCCTTGTATGGTTTGAAACAGTCTCCTAGACAGTGGTATAAGAGGTTTGACTCATTTATGGTTTCTCATGATTTTGCTAGAAATCAGTATGATAACTATGTGTACTCTAAAAAGTTGTCTGATAGTTCATATATATATTTTCTGCTATATGTTGATGACATGTTGATTGCAGCCAAGGATTTGGCTGAGATTAATAGCCTGAAAGCTTTGCTAAGCAGTGAATTTGAGATGAAGGATTTGGGTGCAGCGAAAAAGATTTTGGGTATGGAGATTTGCAGGGATAGAAAAACAGGTTTGTTGTATGTATCTCAACAGAAATACATCGAAAAGGTTCTGCAATCTTTTCAAATGGATAAAGCCAAACCGGTTAATACCCCTTTAGCTGCACATTTTAAACTTGATGCTAGTGCTTTACCTAGTTCTGATGATGAAGTTAACTGCATGAGTAGAATACCATATTCTAGCGCAATAGGCAGCTTGATGTATGCTATGGTTTGCACTAGGCCAGACTTAGCTCATGCTGTTAGTGTAGTTAGTAGGTTTATGAGTAATCTTGGTAAAGCTCATTGGGAGGCTGTTAAGTGGATTATGCGATATTTGAATGGAACGAAGAATGTCTGTTTGGTTTATGGTTCTGATGGTAATTCTGGATTGATTGGTTATGCTGATTCTGATTATGTTGGTGACCTTATTAAAAGAAGATCTTTAACATGTTATATATTCACCCTGTATGGTTGTGCTATTAGTTGGAAAGCAACTCTTCAAGCAACTGTTGCTTTGTCTACTACTGAGGCAGAATACATGTCATTGACTGAAGGTATTAAAGAAGGTATGTGGTTGCATGGTCTTGTT